>DWEI01006409.1:0-10114 GCA_018245875.1 Mysoria ambigua | reverse complement strand
CTGTAAGGATAGAGATATTTGGCACTCCGTGCTCTCTGCCTAGCCCGTAAGGGACTCGGCGTGAAGATATGTATGTATGTAATAACATATGAATTTCTTGGATGGATATACTATATAAAATGGTCCAGAACATACTCTGCATTGTGTTAAAAAATAAACATTAAGTGACAAATCACTTATCTTACATTAATTTGTTAAAAATAAAGTTAACAAAACATTCACTTGCACCGGGAAAGTTATCCTAAAGTACCCAAAAACAACACGAACTGTCAACGGTGAAACTCATTAATCGCGTCACATTTTGTAATTAAAACAGTAATGAGAACGAAAACAATTGAACCGATCGAAATGTCCACGGGCCGAATGACAAATAAATACGAGAACACCACACGAAACTTCCCATTAATTAGTGCAATTGTTGTGTAGCGGGGTGCTAGGGCGGACGGGTCGACGCGTACGGAGCGGCGTGTGCCACCGCGAGAGAAGTGTTCAGTTTTGTGAACATACGTTCAACATTACTTAGACTGACATGTTATGGTACAAACAAGTTAAAAAAAAAAGATTTATCGTACATTATTATATGGATTACTAGTGGATACCCGTTGTGATATGTGACAAAGTCGTCATGAATGTGAACAGTATATTTTGACGTAAGAAAATGTCATGTGAATTTTTTTTGCAATATCTCCACATATCGCTGTCTGATGACAAACTAACTACATAGATCCTGCGGTGAGGTAACTGAACGGTCCATAAACTCTACATATAGGTACATATAAATATATACTTATAAACTTAAAAAAAAAAACCTTACGTCCATATATAGATGTACACAATATATTGTATACTATTTTATTGGCTCTACTCATAGCGTAGAGTAGGGTCGGATTAATATTAATTAATGTTGGTGGTGTCAACAGCTCCTGCAGTATACAAAGGCCCGGCCGCACGTGTGGTGTTTGACATTTGCGTGCACGCACCTCATTGGTCAGCGACGTGATCTTTGCCTGCGCTTTCAAACCGGAGGTAATGTTGCTACATAATTCATCGTAATTAGAGAAGTTGGGGCTTGAAGAACACAGTGCTTGTGATTATAATACAAAATGTATTCACAAAATATTGTCAGTCGTCGTGTTGTGCTGACTGCCTCGATGGTTATGTTGGTGGCAAGACTGCCGATCGGAAGGTTTTGAGTTACATTCTCGGGTCAGACAAACCTATTTTTTTCTAATTTAAATTTTCTGGTCGTGGCTCGCAATCTATATATGTGCTCGCTATATGGCAATAGGCTCACCGCTTACTCCATAGTGGGGTATGAACGTATCTGGTGAAACGTGGGAGTGTTCTGCATTCCTCTACCTACCTCTTCGAGGAATACAGGCGTGATGTTATTGTCAGTGGTGGAATCAGCCTCCACGAGTGGCGACTGTGTCTAATTATTTAAACACATACTGCCCAGGACATTGCGACTGATCCTCTCACCACGATGACTGATCACACATGATCAGCTGTCGACTCAACGAAGACGAAGCAGAGGTGGAGTGGGGATTGTTGCTTGGTGGAGCTGCAGTTAGAGGTATTATTGGGCTGGAGGTGTTGAGCTTTTACCAGGTTAACAGTAAAACCGACATAAAATAAATATAAAAAAAAGAAATATTTCATAGTTTACATGAACGTACTCATTTTCTGATAAGAGGTGTCTAATTATAGAGATTAGCAGAAACTAATATTTTCCACTCGGTAAGCCTCTAACGAACTTTTTCAATCTTTTTCATGCTCACGATTTGTATTACATATTTACGTTAATTTTGCTAGGAACTAATAAAATGAAGTTCACATCGCTTACAAACCTATCGGAAGAAGTTATATTGGTAATAAGTGTAAACATATATCTCATTACGACTATAGAATAGAAGGAACGAGTAATAAACGTCGAGTAAATGCATTTTTATATATCACAAGGTTTCACGACTAACTTGACATAACGTTTAATTGGGGCCGGACCTGTAACCACACTCGTAAAAGGTTGACAATTTAATCGACACGTCTCTACTAGTTCGTATCTTTACGTGTGCACATTAACTATCGGTTTAAACGATCGAGCTTAACCTTTCTCGAACGATAATGATTTTGTTCTGAGACTTTAATGTTCGCATTGCCTAGCGAATGTACTCGCAAGTAGGTTGCGTATGAAATAGGTTATAGTAAACTCTATTTTATCGTTATTTCTATTCCGCAGTGAAACTTGACCGTAGCTGATGAAAAATGAGATTTTGCGAGGAGTGCAGAGAGTACTTTTATATACTCGTCAGCTTCTTTGCCAGCTGGCTGTGGCGTTAACTGGTATTAGCTTTCATAATCAATCATACCTTTACATAAAAACGTTTGTAAGTGTTATTATTATTCTAATATCTAAAACGTAACATTACGCCTGTATTTCCGGAAGGGTTAGACAGTGCAGTATATTACATTCCCACATTTTACCAGTTACGTATTGCCATACACTGAGCGCAAACGCAGACTCCGAGCCATTGCTAGAAATTTCTTCTAGAAAACCTAAGTAAAATCAAACAGTTCCCGACCGGGGATTGGAATCCTAAGCTCCCGATCGGTGGTCGGGTTGCAGTAACTTGACTAACTAAACAGTCATTTAAAATAGATACTTGTGTAAATTTACAGTAGTAGGGACCGGAAGCGACGCGATGAGAGCGAGTTCAAATATGCCGTCGAACGGTAGACCCTATAATTATTTCGTACTCTCGTTTGAGAAAAAATTAAGAATAAGAGATACTAAGACATTATAAAATCAAACATTAATAATGCCCGTAATATTTTATGCGCTACGCGTCTAGCGTGTTCACCTGTTGGTAAAAAACTTTAAAAAACCGTCCGCCCCGAAAAATGCCGCGGAGTAAAATTAATTATTGTTTTTTTCTCTCTGTGTGCCCTTCGAGAATGTTGTAGCAGAAATTATTTGGTGTTTAGCCGCGAGAGGGCGTGGCGCGTTGTGATTAATATATTTCTATGGAAAAAACTTTAATGAGCCGGCCGGCCACCGCTCCTCGTTTTGTGTTCGGCTCTGGACGCGTTGCGTAAAGCCGACGCGGGCCACCTCCGGCTGGATGCGCCGGTGATCTGAACATCATTTCGGAACAACAGGTATTCAAATTATACGAGCCATATGTAAAAATAACCAGAACTGGTGTACCTACCTGTATATAGAGATGAAAGTAAATGTCAGGTCTATAAAAATATTTGGCACTTGTGCTTTATGCTTAGTATATAAGAAACCAGAAATGATGATAAAATAATAATAGACCCGGAAAATCTTTTTATAATGAAGTAAGACATAAAAATATTTAAAAAATCTAAATTGCCACCTACATATGTACGTAGGCTTAAAGTTACTCACAATTGTGAATTTAATCGCAATATTAAAGAACCCATGTATCCCTGTGTTGTGGTATCGGATATTTTCGGCGGGAAACAATAAAAATTAAACTATAAGTACGTCAGGATTCATTCTCGGTTCGGTATCTTTTTGCGGACGAACGCGGGCCACGCCTACGGTCTCTGGGAATTTGCATTCGCCTCAATCTGTCACTGTCCGACGATAAAATAATACGAGGTATATTTAAGAGTTACAGCAGTAAGAAATGTTTAGCGGGAAACATTTGGGTAGTGTGAGAAAATTCGGCTCACCTTCTGCGTAGATCTCCAGACAAAATCGCTTATGTTTTTTGTGTTTCATATGTACACAGAACATGTATATAACTGGATAAGTACGAGACCAGGAATGATAAGGAGTTTTTAATATAATTGCTATACGATTATTGTTAATACCCATTAACATTACACATCCTTGCCGAATTTCAATACTGGACAGAATGTTATAAGCATCGCTACAAACGGTAATTATTTATGGTATACATCCTGAGAACTTGAAGAGACTAATAGTAATAAAAATGTAAAAAAAAAAACTCAAGGCTAGACAGATACAATAGCATCGACTACATTTCGACTTATTTGCCAAGGTACTAGGGTTCGAATACGTGGAACACACAATTTCTTTCATAAAGGGATTTTGAATTGCACATAAAATTATTGCTTAGTACAACAGCGCAGCTAATCTTTGTGACGATATGGCAAGTGAAGTCCGCCGACTTGCAGTGGGCCATCGTGGTAAACTATAGTCTTAATTTTTCATAAGCGGAAACTCGTGTCCAACTGTGGGACAATCAATAAATCGATTATGGATATGAATATTTTTAGGCATTGCCGGACTATATTGTGATGTCGCAAGAGATCGATATATGTTTACGATTGGACACGGGAGGAGACGGAAGGGGGGTGAAACTCCACTTTAAAAGTAAAGTTAAATTAATACTTCTTAAGAGCACTATTATGAACAAATTAAGCGTTAATAAGGTCACAGAAACCCTTGGCAAATTTTCTCTCGCTAACTTCCTTTCTCGCCAACAGCAGGGCTTGTACAAGGGCTAAGGACGTACAGTGTATCGATTCGATGCTATAACTCAATGATCACGACTACTAACACTGATGAAGAACTATATAAAGAAGTGTTATGCCCCTCTGCTGCAGTCCGTCTCCCGCGAGCTGCAGTTGCCTTT
The DNA here is from genome assembly GCA_018245875.1 of Mysoria ambigua. Taxonomy (NCBI): domain Eukaryota; kingdom Metazoa; phylum Arthropoda; class Insecta; order Lepidoptera; family Hesperiidae; genus Mysoria; species Mysoria ambigua. The sequence goes on along the minus strand of DWEI01006409.1, from coordinate 5,483 downwards.
ACTGTCAAGTGACATTTTACACTTCAATGAATATAAAAAAACGGTTATTTTGATAATTACAAACATAAAAATGTATTATGCACTGTAATTATAATAGTACGATGTATCGTAAATAATAGTGATAAATAACGCACTCTTAATATATAAGTAACCTAAAAAAAATCTAAGCTCTATTTGATATGGGAACTACTGACATTTGTTACAAAATATTCAACAATATCTTTTTCGATTCCGACATAGAATCCAGGACTTTTTGCTCAGTACCAACGCCTGAAACGATTAGACCAAGGAGGTATCATAGATCTCTTGCAGGCATTCCTGGAGTCTTGTTTCTGATCAATTCTATTCATACGAGTACCCCGGCGTATGAGCTGTCTGACATTCCAATCAGTATCATTACCTATAGGTATGCAGAGAGCCATAAATGTATAAGAAACATGCCTAATTTATAACAACATAGATATTTGGCATATTGCGCTCTCTGCCTACACTTTGAGGAACCTGACGCGACATAAAATAATAATTATTATTCACATTTTTATAAATAAAAAACCCACGAAGCTAACCACAAGGACAAGTAGGTCGTAAAACGCGCATAGACTAATCTGTCCTATCATTTCTTGTAACAATTAGGAAGCCACTATTATTCCGTCCGGTGAATGCCATAAATTTCAGTCACCCGTCACTCAAACGAGAGCAGAGACCGTTACTGTGGGTTTCCATTGTCGGGACACGGACATCACTCTTACCACACTTCACCGGTGGTGATATGTGTTATGATACGTTTAATGAACCTCCATAGGATACCGCATGGAAATTCGGTGTTAGAGAAAACCCATATTCTTGGAATAATTATTGTTCAAATAATTGTTTGACCACGTCAAAACACCTTAACAGGTATGGTGGCAAAATAACCATTCGTTTGAAGTACACAGTATTTTTGTATTATAATAAAAACATATTTCATATTAATAAAAACTTATCTCATTATATTTATAAAAATTATATAATACGACAATTTTGTTGTTCGCTTGTATTATTCGTTATTAAATTAAAAATAAATTAAAATATCGGACAATCAAAGCAACGATTATACAAGTTACTTTTTTAAATGTGGAATGGAAACGAGCCAACATTTTGCATAACACAAAAAATTTCTTAATATTCATATTGCCGCTTCGCCCGCGGCGTCTTCGCGAAATTATAACAAAATAAAAACTCAACCCAACTGGGATTTATATTATAAAAGAAGCAAACAAGCGCCCATTGTGCTGAGAGCTTCGAAAGCGGTGCTCCAGACAGAGAACGAAGGTCTCTCTAATCCGGTCACGAGTACAAAAACAATGCTAAGGAACGCAGTAAGGCGTTCGCAGAGTTGAATATATTTGTTCGAATGTCATTAACATATACGGACAGACAACCCGTAAACAAGATATGTAAATGATACGGTTCCACCTTCAGGACGTGCTGTGATTATTGCTGGGCTGGCTCTTTGAGAAAACGTGGCGGTGACGTCACAGTTTAATACATTATCTGCCGCTTTAAAACCTATCGCTTGTTTAAATGGAACGCTGTTGTATCCAAATAGTAATTCGGTCTGACTTTATACGTAACTTTACGCTTGTAATCTCCGAACCGGTAGGCAGAGGAATGCAGAACACATTACACCGGTTACGTTTAAACGTAACTAACTTTATAACGTATTTTATAGGGCAAGTAATCAAATAACTGAATTAATTACTAAGGACTATATACCTACTATAGACTTTGATCATCGTAAACACACAATAAAACATTTCATTATTATTGCATTCACATCGCGTGCGTTTAAATAGATCGATATATTCATCCAACATTTGATAATCCACGGCTAAACAGGGACTTTCTCTACTCGACGCCGCTTGACCCAGCCCTAGAGCTCCTGAATTCAGCCGTCTCTCACTCATATGCAATAATATATACATATCTTTATTCACTCATTAATATTGTAATAGACTTTTTCACTAAGATGTTTCACAGTCGCGAGTCCCCTTGACTAGCTGGACAGTGTTCTTGGCACACATAACACAGTTTCTTGCCAAAGTAACAAAGTATCGATCTGCCAGTTCACTCAGTTCGAGATATGGAGATGTCCAGTCTTGAAGAGACGAAACTATATACGGTTAAATGTATATAATAAATATAGAAGTCTCCGACGCGGCGTGCGTGTGTAAGCGGTGTGACGGAGGTAGAAGAAGCATGTCAGTGCATTTATTTAGCTTTTCTCTGTCCTCTGTCGGTCCTCTCTGTCTACCCTATAAGTGATCTAGCATGATAATATAATGATACTAATAATATACGTACAGCTTACATGGTGGTACATAAATAAATAATCCAAACAAACAAACCAAATATATATTAATAAGAACGGAAAGAAAACGTCGAAGATGTTTTCACCCTAAATGGAGATGAAGAGGTGTTATCAATAAGGAGTGGCGTGGCCCCGGCTGGCGGAGCTGGGCGGGCGACGGCTCCCTTATAATGCCCGGCCGAGTTTCCCTCTGGGCTGTATACGTTAACACCTCCCACCAAGAGCCCGCTCTGCTTTCTTACACAATTCATTTTATGAGATTTTAACTATGTGTTCTTGATGGGAGATATTTGGTACTTGGTGCTTTCTGTCTAGCCCATAAGACACCTGGATGTAACCAAATATTTTTCACTTAATATTATAACGAATATTTTTTTCTAGTTTATCTATTAATAAAATGTGATTTATTATTATTATATCATCAAGCTAGGTCAGTTCGAGGTGGGGCAGAATGCCAAACATTTCTGCCCTTGCCGACTAGATGCGCTGGCTGGTTTTGAAGACTTGATACCCCATTAGACGGAATCAGCTAGATCCACATTATAGTATAAAATTCATGTATTGTACTTTATTTAAAAGCCCAAGACTGATTTGTATCGCGTGTTACGAATAAAGTATCGAATATTTCAGCGATCGGTAGCGCTGCGCCTAAGGGCCTGTAGCAGCCGTCATTATTATTCACGCACACGAGTGCTAGGGCGAGTTCCTTTGGTACAGTATCTTTACATATTTAGTTTATTTATCAAATTAGGATACTATTTAACTGAGTGTTTTCGATAATTAATAAGAGTGTTACACGTATAAATGATATGATGTGAGTAATATCTGAATGATGAATTATAAAAGTTAGAAACTTCAACATTACGAAAAAAATTCGTAGATTTCTCGTATATTTTTCCTATATTCAAGGGAATCAGAAAATACTCTGTCTCGTTGGTCGAGTGCCGCCTACTGCGCCTTCTCTTTGGAAGGACCTGGGTTCTAATATCGGGTTAGGTGGAATTGGAGTTTTCTAACTTACAGTTTATCCTCGATTGTCGATGTAGGACAGTAGAATCATCCCTTATTCGACAGTAGGAGGTGAAGGTAACCGGTGGAATGAGGGAGTGTAGGGCAATCCTGCGACTCCGTGTTCAGGGATTCCAAGTGTCAGTTAGGTTTACGGTACAATAACTAATCAAAATTGAAACCTAAAAGTAGTAGGGAAACAAACTTGAGTATAAAGTTTAAAGCCTAATTTAAGTCTTTTGGACTAATCATACAAAATAAAGATAACAAAGGAAGCGTGCAGGGAGGGCGGGATGGCTACTAGTTAGAGCGCCTCGCTTGCGGGTCGCTGCAGGCTATGCGACCACTCCTTTATCGTTTCGGAAGGTGTAATTTAAATTTTTACTAAAATGTTAGTAAAAACTCTAATGATACCGTGTTGAGATTTTACTGTGTTGACAAATTTTCAATATCTACTAATTGCTGTCTAACTGAATTGGTATTATTACTTACTTATTACGGTATCCCGGCAAGCCTTTTAAGAGGTAGGTAGACGACACCGAGTGTCAAATATTTCTATTATTACAAATCTTAAGTCCTTTTCTATATTGCGTTGTTTCAATTCGTAACTCGTTTATATTAAATATGTCCACTTTTGACTCTACCGTAAGGTAGAGTTAGAAGGCCGCAGAGTAGCGTGCGTTTAAGTAGAGTGATTAATGCACCTGAAGCATATAAGAACTGAATGGTTACAGTTATTGAACACTCGGCACAGTCAACTTGGGTGATGATGGGTAGTTGATATTATTGATTGAAAAATAATTTTAAATTCCAGTTACGCTAATAAATGAGTGTTGGTTTTAATTTGTATTCTTCATTACTTCCGAGTGAATTGAGGAAAACGATCCTGGGGACGTTTTTGATTATATCAATTTGATCTGTCGATGAAATCTTCGCAGATCGTTCCATAAAGCTATCGGGTCACATCGTAGACGTTATCGAGTGGCGTCAGACGAAACAGAAGTCAGGTCCGACGGCGCTCGGCCGCGCCGCTTCGCTTTCTAACAAAAAACCACCGCGCCAACAGAATACATAGCCCCTATCGACGCGAGCGCGGCCAGCCTACATGCGCCACTCGTTCTTTTTCATCTCAACCTTTCTCACAGTCTCCGCCCAGTTCCAAATACGCAGCGTCATGTCGGTCGCTTAAATTTTTTTGTGTGTGGTATAAAATTTAATCATACTTTAATCTACTGTTTCAATAGGTACTGATGTCTCGCGGTCCGCTCCTATTGGTCATGTTAGCCTGTCTCTTTATATGATTATTCGCCGATCGACCTGAAGTTATTGCGACTTTCGCTACGGCTCGCGAGCTTCACAAAATCAAATACACGACTTCGCACAGCGATCGGAATGTTTTTGTCGTTGTTAGATTTTAATTGCTTATCCCCGGCCGTGAAATTGGCGTCAACAATCATCTGTCTCGCACTGAAACAATTATTTTTGGAATTGTGGAAGTAAATAAATTTGACGTTGGAGTAGTAAATAGAGGTTTAAAATCGATTAACTTGTGACTAGACAGTATTAAGACATAGTACGACGTCAAAGACTCTATGTACAAATATTTTATTGTTCCACTGTTGTACATCAGTTTCCTATCAAAATGTAAAGCATTAAAACCTAAATCCGCAACGTTGTTCAAGCGCGGGTAGGCAGACGTCCTACTCCGTAGAGAATAAAATGAAAAATTGTAAGGTTTGTGGGTGTCACCGTGATCTTTCCCCTCATCTTTAAAGCAAGTAATATTTAAATGTTTAATCTTGAATAGCACATATTTCGTTTGTAATTTATTTTTCAGAAACTATTACCATTTGACACTGTACGTCTGTTTAAACATTACACACGTATAAGAATTAAAGCTTTTACTAATGAAATTATAACAGTTAACAAATGAATGGACAGTAACGGAGGTCGCAAGAAAAATGTAATAACATAGGGAATGATGCAAAATTTTTAGACTATTATTATTAAACGTAACTTCACGCCTGTAATCCCCGAAGGGGTAGGCAGAGGAATGCACAACATTCCCACGTTTCACCGGTTACGTTTACGTCCCACTATGTAATAGGTGGTGAGCCTATTGCCA
>DWEI01006408.1:0-10115 GCA_018245875.1 Mysoria ambigua | reverse complement strand
GATACTGTGATGGGATCGGCGGTGATGGGGAGTGAGTTCAGGTTACTGACCTCATCCTCTACCGTCTTAATGTGGGTAATATTGCCGTTAACAAAACAATTTTATATTAGAACTAAATGCACTGAAATAACAATGTTGGTATTCTCCCTCTAAAAATATAATTAATGACTCGCAAAAGGTTCGAACGGCGTCAATCAAGCAAACGTCGAAATTCGGACCAGTCACGGCCTGAAATTAGAATATTTTCGAACGTTACAAGACTATCAAATAAGATAAAGGATCTTAAATAATTTTTAAAATTAATTCGAGATCCCTGTTTATAACTCTGTACCATTTGAAAAGCTAATAGTTTTTCATTTCGAAACAGTCCAAAATACGCCATTGTTTCAGTTAACTTTTTTTTCTGAACTTTTTATACTCTAGAAATCACGAACCTTGGGACTCTTATTATATATAAAAAATAATGAATAAGCCCCTAAACGTGAAAGACGTGTAATATATTGTCGGCATGTGTGCACTAAACATACCAATGACTATAACAAAAAATTATAAGTAAACACAATACTTTATAATATTCCTACTTGTTAGGCGATAGGTACAAACAAATATTTTCTTTATTGCTTTAGCAACATTTAATTTTTATATTAGTTTTTCTTTATACTTATTCGTTTTTATCTTCGATAAACACAGAAAAAAATAATTTTAATTAGGATTTATATTTAACTTATAGTACCAAATACACATTCTGTAATTGATAATCTTAACTGCATTATAAAGAAAATATTAGGATGTATATTATATTTAAATATAGGAATATATATTTAAATATAGGTATAAATATATTATATTTAAATATAGGTTGTATATCATTCTATAACCGCCTTGACGAAGTTTTGTTCATTTTTAAAATTGAAACATTGCAAGGGAGCCGGGCGTCGGTGTTTTGCAATTTAAATGGAGACATTTCGTCACCAACCCGTACTGATTAATCTCGAATTCTAAAGTTTCTGTTTCTTCGTGAACTCTTAATTCTTATTAAAATTTATTCACTAGTCTTGTCAAGAAATTGCCATGTAAATATACATGCACCGGCCTATAGTATACAATATGTAGCCTAACAGCACAAGAAAGCTCACATTCTGTAAACTCCTCGTTAGATAAAACGCAAGCTAACACAAAAAAAAACAAACAAACATTGAAACAATATTGTGGCATCGATTTTTACACTTGAACGTGTCATTTCCTTTGTTCTAGAAAGCAACAATAACAGTTTGTTCCATTTAAACGCACAATAGCCGCCGCGGAGATATGAACAGCGCGTGAATAACGCGAGCCGGGCGCGGGCGGCGACGGAACGCCAGCGGGGGGATTCACTTCCTCTACGGTTCACACGACGCAACCGACGACTACGACAATGAGAGCATCACACTCGCTTAGTTACCGACCGCATTTTCTATTGTTACTATTAAATTCATTCGATAACCGAATGCATGCAACATCACGCTTGTAATCCCTGTAGAGGTAGGCAGGTAATTGTAGTACACTCCCACGTTTCACCGGTTACGTTTACGTCTCATCGTGGAATAGAGGGAGAGCCTATTGCCATACACCGGGCAGAAATTTCAAGTTAGTATAATCCCGTAGTATCCGAATTGGCATTTGAAATTTGAATGGGGACTATGCAAACACAACCAAATAAAAATCACAAGTTCATACACAGGCAAAGAAGTGAACTTTCTATTCCGTAGGACATATAACATTACTGATGAAAAGTTGAAATATTGTGCTCCTCAGGTTTTAATTAATCTTTTAGACCTCAAAAGTTATCTCCTTTGTTTTATAATGCGGTAAAATAACGTTTTGTACAAGAATTGCCGTAGGCACAGAAACAAGGCAACATACTTTAAAATAAAATAAAATAAAATAAATACTTCGAACGTTTTTCACATAGTAGTATGCGGCTTTTACGCCATTGTGGTCGTCTTGTGACATACATCACAGTTTAACAACCATCTTTCATTGTATGTATTAAACGCAGAATCTGAGACAAACTGAGTGCGATATGAAAACGTAGTATGTATTACTTCGTTATTTCCTTCGTTCGACATTTCTTACGTTCAATTGCAACTGTAACAACAGTTTTTCATATAGTTATCAACGTACAGATGTTCACCACCGGATAATCGCCACCTCATGTAGCATTTTTGTAAGGAATAACGCTATTGAACGTGTAATATTTTTTAAGAACAAAAAACAATGAACGTGTAATACTTGTTATGAAAAAAAAACTATGTTAAAAAGTTTTAATAATAGCAAACGACAGTCCTAAATAGTTTTCACTGATATGTGATAGTTCAATTACTTTTTACTTTTAATTTGTTTTACCAGACTACTTTGTTATATTTGAATTATTTTAAATGGAGCAATATTCGTCCCTTACAGTAGTTAACAAGCTAACGATTCTGTAACATTTACATTTTTCGCCTTCCTACCTTATTTGTAACTTTTACTTTACATGGGTAGGTACTTAAAACAGAATTATAGTATGAGGTAATATTACAATTACAAATTATGTATTATACCCATAATACAGAATTTATAAATGTAATATTTACAACCGATATCAGTATAAAACGTCTGTGTTACCAATATAAAACTGTTAAACAATATTAAAGTATTTCATTCTCAAAATACAAGCAACGGCTGGTTCAATTGCCAACGGTAGGACTAAAATAAGGCAATATCGAAAAGTGGCTGAAGACAGGACGTCGATACCAAGTTAGTTCGGACGTCGTTCATTGTAAACGAATATTAAAATAGTCGAGAGAGCTGACGTATTACGGAAGGTAGATGGAGGTTCCTTGACAGTGCGTGATTTTCTTTGTGATTGGACAGAACATTAGTACCGGTAGGTGCTACTCCAAGATGTTACTGGTCTCCATTAATCATTTGCTATAATGCATCTGCAACGCATATCGTCGTGAAACTGTATATTAATGACTATTATATTAATAAGTACTAATAATGCCTACTCTATAGGATTATTGGTACTCGAAAGCCCTAACCCTAATTAAGACACTAAACCCTAATTAAGATATTACACGATTACGTCTAATTGACATGCAATAGTTATTTGTTGCTTTGAAAAAAAAATACAATGTAAAGATCTTTTATTTTCCTCTTTTTTTTCCACGTAATTAATTTCATCGTGTGCTTTTGAAAAACGGGGTACTATAAAACAACTTTGACCCTTTGACTATTATTCTACACAATTTACAACTGGTAACTAGTATCGTGACTTATAGGAAAGTTTCCGAAATCCTATAAAGCGATAAATTCATTGTGATAAATGAGAGCAGAGTGGCGCAGTGGAAGCGTGCTGGGCCCATAACCCAGAGGTCCGTGGATCGAAACCACGCTCTGCTAAATGGAACACACTTTTTTTTACGTGTGTAAATGATTTCATGTATTTTGTATTATTATCGTATTCCTGTTTATATGTATATGTAATTGTTTTTTTAGGTAGTGTAGGTAAGGTTAAAAAATGTATTTATATGAATTATAAAACAATTTTGTATTAATTCGTAAATATGTATTTACCTGCTGCCTAATATAATTTATATGTTTTTTATTAATCGAATAAATATGAAAATGTCTTGTTTGTCTGTTCGCGTTAATCTTTGAAATTACTACTCGGATTTGAAAAATCGTTTTGGACCATTTGTAGTCAATAGTCATGAGAAATTCTTTATACTAATTTCAATGCTGGATTAGGAGATAAGGTAGTACTCAAATAATTTGATATTGTTTTAAATCAATTTTCAAATAACAGCGCGGTGCAGCGCCAATCAATATACATACGAAATAATACCATACGAAAACATAAAAAAGAATATTTTCTTTGCTACAGTTGTGTGAATTATCTTTATACGATTTCTTATACGTTACACGTTATCTAATTCCAATTAATGCTGTGTAAATTCGAGTACCTACTCAAAACATCGCGATATTCTTTAATATGTTAATAAAATAGCTTAGTAACAAAATAAACTACAACCTTCATCCAATTCAATAGCCACAACATTTCTAGTCTAATTGTATAAAAAAAATTAAGAAAAATATACAAGAAATGTATTATACTAAATAAATTAACCATCTACGAATTTTTACACAAATTCCTGAGTACGCAAACAACTAAACTGATTTAAGCAATTTTCGCATTCAGCTTCGTGGTACTTAACATAAAATAAATGGTTAAAAAAATCGTAGCCGACCAAAAGAGACAGATACGTTTTCAAACAAATGAATATTCATACAAAATTGTGTGCGTCTAAAATTCATACCATCGATGTTTTACTGCCATCGCATATCAATTAAAATTCAAATCAGTTTTCACGCCTTGATCCTATTCCACTATGAATGAGTTTTATGAAGCCCGCAAGACCCATTTAACGTATATTTCGAACTACGTATTACAGGATATTTTTAAAAATGAAATTCAGGGATTGTTTACAAGTACACACGAAAAGTTTCGTTTTAGTGTGCAATCCCCAAACCGCGTGCGCAGCGTGACGGTTTTGGACGTAACACCCAGGGGAGGCCCGTGTCCAGCACACTGCAATAGTGATAATGCAATAGTAATGATGATAATGATTGCTTCGTAATTCCATTCCTAACTTGCACTTTATGGAGCTTCGTTTTTTATTTGGATACTTTTCATAACAACAAAGTACCAGTTAATCAAAATTTTGAGGAAACACTCCGATTATGTCTGCACTAACTTGTTTTACATAATAATATTTAAAGGAATAAAATTGCTTAATATTATTAACCCTTTTTAAGTCTCATAACTTGCTTGCTGCCTACGTTAATATACATACTATTAATGTAATTGGTATATTTGTGCCCGGCCAAAAAAGACCGGCCTCTATAATATGTAAGGTATTTATAATATAACCGGTGATAAGTGGCAGTACTACAATCCTGTGACTACCCCTCCAAGGTAATAAAGGCGTGATGTTATGTCATTCTATAATACGGTTTCCTGTAGCAAATTTAAACAGACACATATGTGAAATTAACGTTTTAAGAATATAAAACAAAAACTCACACGCAATCAATTCCCGTTTGTTATCCCGCCCACATTGTTACAGCTGTATTTGTCCGCAGCTTAAATGACTCCGGAAATAAACTGTGTTGGACTGCGCCGCTTACTTGTCGCGCATACGGAACGCGCTGCTGCGGCACGCGGAAATAGGTAGCCTTTTCATTTCCATGTAAATCTAGTCGCGTCTCTGTCACGATTATTCACATCGACATACTGTTTATTCACTTCTGTCCCGCATCGTTGCAGCTGTATAGCTGGGGGCTGAGTTTTCTTGAATTTAGAACTTTTTGAATTTGGAACCCAAAATATCAATTTTAAACCTAAACTTGGTACATTAGTAGTAATGACTACCCTCGATATATTTATGTAAATGTCACAAAACATGAGATTATTTTATGTGTATCCTTGATTTGAATCTCGGCTTGAGCACTATTGGAGTTCTCTAAGTCAGATTTTATAATAGTGGCACAAAATATGGACATGTGCCGGGCGTATATCAAAATACTTACCACTAATTCCATAGCAAGATATAAAAAAATCTGAGGAAATGTGAGAGTGTACCACACTACTCTGCCTCCCTTCGGAAATTATTCGTGTGATGTGATGTGGATAAATATTGTAAAATTTAATTGTCTGAAATCACTTAATATATAGGGTGATTACAAGAATTCTAGCATTATATCTGTGGGTATATAGCGATTATACGCTGCGAGTAAAAATTTTGTTTGCAACGAAATTGCACCGGAAATAAAAATTGTATGCGGCGCTGCGGCGCAGTTACCGGGTGTTATGTTGCTTGCGAATCGCATTGCAATGCATATTGTAATGTCGTATTAAGATACGGGGATTGAATTATTTATACGGGGTTGACGTAGGAGCTATAAGTCGTGAGTAGTGTCTTATCTTTACAATGCTGGAAGATTTATGATTGACCAATTAAGGGTTAGTGGCTCAATTTATTATTTTTGGAAAATATTTTAGTAATCCCATTGTCCATATATAATCTCAACTATTTTTATCTAATTTGACTGCCTCGTTGGTCGTGTTGGTTGCAGGTGCGACTGCCGATCGAGAAGTCCCGGGTTCGATTCCCGGGTGGAATACCACAAAACTTTCTAATTTAGCGTGATTCGTGGTTTGGAGTCTGGATATGTGTCCGATGCATTACAATAGGCTCACCACCTATTACATAGTGGGACATAAACGTAACCGGTGAAACGTGGGAGTGTTCTGCATGATTTTGCCTAACTTTTCAGGGATAACACGTTTCGGAAACTTTGGTATTAATTTATTTTATTTTTATTTTTTAAATGATCACATTGTGAGGCAAACAAGAGTGCATTTACTGTGTATAAAAAATAGCCACAAGAACAGCTAGTACAAAAATAATTCAGTGTTTTGTCAGCATTACAGAACGCTAAATTATTTTCGCAATCTCACACGCCCATTGTTCGAAAACGTTCACAATAATATGTTGTTTGTATTTTGGTCCGTTCGCATTTCACATGGTTTTTTTTTGTTCATCGTAAGTTCTTTTCACAGTGCTGCCGGTCGTGTTTTATACAGTTTCGACAATACAGATTAATTTAGGAAAATTTGATTGCTCAATTGGTTACGAATTCAGTCGTTGGACACGCGGGCACCGCAAGCGCGCATCGATGACAATAGCAGATAACTTTCCAATTAAATTTCCGAATGGACTTTTCGTGATATTCGTAATATAAACGACACTCACTGAGCCTGTTGGCCCAGAGAAGCCATTGCCGTTAATTCTCTAGTCGCGAGTACACATCTGATATCAACCCTTTATCGTTCCATTGTTGGGACATAGGTCTCCTCTCGGAATGAGAGGGTTAAGGCCGTAGTCTGCCACGCTGGCCAAGTGCAGGTTGGCAAACTTCACACACCTTAGAGAACAATTTTTTTTAGAACTTTAAGGTACGTAAGGTAGGTACCGTAAGGTTTCCTCACGATGTTTTCCTTCACCGTAATAGTACACATAGATGCTTCTAATATGACCCAGCTTGGAAATTATTTCGACACACTATTTCGAAGCGGATTAGTATCACCCTCATTTCTCGTAAGTTTAAATAAAAAACATGATGTCTTCGAAAATTGTTAGCAATAAAAACCAGCGACCGACCACCGACCTGAACAGTTCGATATAATGTTTTAATATAAATATAAATATGTTCACTTTTAATGTTGCATTATGAACTCTAAATCATTGATAAAGCTCGAATCCAGTTCAGAACTAATCAAACGCTTAATAGTCATTTTAGATATTGAACTATACTAAATGAAAACATTATTGTAAGGATTATAAAGGAGTAATCCCGGCAAGCCAATCAGATTATATATCATATCTACTAGTATACATTTGTAATTATTATTCTATTCGGTAACAATCTCAGCTAATTCGGCCAATTGCATTGTTATTGGCTGTCATTGACGTCCAGTTTACAACTCATTGTATATTTTATGGCCGAGATATACGGACATTGAATTTGTATGTAATCACAAGTATATAATACAATCACAGGAAAGGATTCATTATTATCATAATCACCATAAATAGCCTATTTAAGACAATTGCTGAACATTGGCTTCTCATGATGGGTTGCCCGTGTTCCCTATATTGGGGATAGGGGTTGATGTCTTGCATCGCTTACACTGCTTCCCAAATGTGGCCAGTATATTTAGTTGTGCCGAGTCAGTACATTGAGTTTAATCGCTCGCGTAAAAATTATCAATAAACATCCGACTCCCGATTAATTTAACTGGCGTAGGTCGTTTTATTTTACGTCTCCCCTTCAGGCTACGCAAAGACCAATGGAACATATCATATTATATTCTTATACAGATCATAAATGGCATGAAATAGGAATAAAGAATAAAGCACATTGAGTTGCGCGTCGCACTTGAACAGATGAAACGCGTCATAAAAATGTACCACACAATTAATACACTTTTAATTGGACCAATAGTATCAGCGCGAACAACTTTAGTGACGTTCCGAATAATTTGCTCGTTATTTTGAATGTACCGCATTTATAAACAGTTGGCTCGCATCCAATTTACAGTGTGCACAATTTGTAAAGTTTACAAGAGTCCGCCGACAACACTAATACGTGGCAACGTGAAGACACTACAACGGTAGTGGTTAAGTTAGGCGCTCTGGGTTAAATCATTTCTGGAATAGCATTTGTACTAGTGACTGCCTCGTTGGTGTTCATTACTGCTGATCGAGAGTTCGATTCCGGGGTCGGTTGCTGTGAGTTTTTTACTAAAGCTAAATACCTAATAGTAATAGTTGTCCGAATTTGTACCCGGTGTATAGCTATATAATAATGTCTATAAGATAATAGTATAATATATATTACATAATGGAACGTAGAACGTAACAGGTATAAGGTGGGTGTACACTACACTTCTTTGCCAATGTTTCAGGGATTTTTAATTTAAATGATACGTGCAGTAAACCTGAAAGACAACATTCTGCACAACTATGTCTGAGTTCTGCGCATTTACTCTTTTAGAATTCCTTGTACAGACTGAAGTCAGCAAATTGTACATCTCGATCGAGGCAGACTATAGACTTAGTCTTTTATCGTAAAATGAGACTAATATATGCATAATGTTTTTGAAGTTTGTACCGCCCTCAAGCCCAAACTTCCAGTTGATACCGCAAGATTCCCTTAAAGCCTTCTTATTCTGAAAGAAAGTCTGACTTTAATAGTGGAAAAATAGCAGGATTGCTCAATAAAATGATGTAAATGCAACTTTGATTATGCTTAGATGTTGTCCCTCGAAACATCTAGTTCCTGTTCACTCTGATGTACCTGACCAACAAAAACTTCTTACCGTTTGTTGTAAGTGATCGTAGCGTAAGGGATGCCAAGCTTCGGCTAAGAGGTATCAACCAATCTCTTGGCGTCGTGATGTAGCAAGAGATCTCTAGTAATCACTGATTGTGCCGCTGGTTCGTTTAATAACATAACGCCCCACGCAAATTCAATCCCCCTCGTGTTTCGATTAGGATTAAGCAAGAAAACAAGGGTCACAATTAGACGCTGTCGTTGCTGTAACTGCCACAAATAGAATCGGCACACTTTGCGAGCGCAGTGGGAATGACAAAGTATGCAATTACACCAGCACTAATCCCGCTATTCGTTAGGTGTAAAAAAAATGTCGTGCACACTTTTCGCATCCGCATATGCAATCGAGCTGACGCCGTCCTTTTTGCATGCAAAATGTGTTGTTTCTTTATTCATAATCCTGATAAAGTCAGCTGTTTTTGGTATGTTCAAGTTATACCGTCGAATTTAAAAGTATAATTGTAATTAAAAGTATAAATGTGTTTTGTTTATGTATGTATGTATATTTACGCAATTTTAGCCACTTTTTTTCCGTTGGTCAAATACGAGCGATATGCAGAGACCAGTTACTGTTAGTTTTGCATGGAAAACATTTATTTAGCAAACGATGTACGTCATAAGTGATCAACTTTGTTAAACACCGAATTTGGCAAGACAAAGTGGCTGTTTATAATGCGACTCAATTCCAGTAGTGTAAGTATCCAATGATAAAATTTGTCCTTCATATAAGCAATGTCTAGTTCCTTCTACCATATGGAATTCCTTTCTCTACCTGCTATTATTGCTTATACAATGTATTTTAGGCAAACCTTATGGTTTCAGTGATTAATGACATGTTCAAACATGTAATAATATGTAGTAACATGACAGTAGCTTGAAAGTACATATGTATGGGTGTTTAATTACATTAATTTACAAAACACAAAGATTAATAAATACTATCAATAATATACACGTCCCACTGACTCGGCGAACTCCGTACCGACTTTACACACAGTTTTTCTTCTTTTTTCTTTTTTCTTTTTTCCAAAACCTACCTACCTCGAGTGTTCTGCACTCCTCTGCCTACCTCTTCGAGGATTATATGTGTGATTTTACTTTTATTATAATTACATCTGAAGACGCCTGAC
>DWEI01006407.1:0-10116 GCA_018245875.1 Mysoria ambigua | reverse complement strand
CCTTTCAATAAAAATTTATCCAAGTGCCAAACAATAATAAACCGCTAGAATTAAAATCTGAACGTAGACAGGCGAGAAGCCACAATTCGGCGCAATCGCTTCCACGTGAAGCCCCATCGAACGCCTTTAGCCCATACTGAGTCACACGTATTATCGAGCATAATAGGCTTACGATACAAAACAATAATCCGTCACCTACATGTTCCGCTTATAAATCGTTGACTTTATGCCAACGGTATTTGCTTATTTACCATCGTTTATACAATAAAACGATTAAAATTTATAAATATGTGCAAGAATACCAAGCTCCATAACAGATGTCCCTGGTTATCTTTTAACAGACATGTAAAACGCTATTTGTAATAGGTAATGTTCATATTATTTATCTGTATTAGCCACAGATAGCGTTTATAACCGCCCGCCCGGCAAAGTGGCCGCCTATACAGCGTCACTCGCCCGCTCCGCGCTGCGTTCACTCCACTTCAGTTCGAATTTCGAATCACACTTCGGCCCGACACCGTAGGCCGCGGCCGCATACACTTCAATATGGAATGCCCAAATGAACCATTCCATTAATTGTACATCTCGCGGCCATAAAACGCATTCGTTTTATTATTCGACGCCTTTTATTTTCTTTTTTATTTCGCGTCTCCTAATGCAATTGCAGTCGAGCAACGCGAACAATATTATTTTCTAAGTTGTTTCATTTTGTTTTTTATTGGTTTTGTGCGTAAGTGAAAATGGAGGTGCGCAACGATGTGGTGAGTTCCATTTTTAAATTGTTTTGTTCCTATTACGTTAAATGTTTCTAAATTTAAAAGAAAAAATATTTTAATTACATTTTTTTATTTTAATTACACATTTACAGAAAACTTCAGTAAATATCACCTAAGTGTTGATTATGATCGCAAGTAACATACAACAATAATATTTGCTGTAGTTGTATTACGTGTTGTTGTGTATGACCGTTTGCCACTCACGCGCATTGTGAAGCAATCATCGTCTATTAGATCATTTATAGCGCCACATCTCAACGTTCAATAATATACCACAAATAGGTAGGTACCGACTTCAATCGAACATGGTCCTCGGACATAAATTTGGGTCTGTATTTGCGCGCAGTGTGTAATGAATTCGACACAATTAATTCCGCGGTCGCGGATCTTACAGTAAATTTTGTTTTCAAGACGATATTTACTTAGCTCAGGTCACTTTTTTAATGTAGCTAGACTTAAAGCAGAATATTGTTACGATATGCTTACGTAATACATGCATATATTTAATAAGTCTTTGTGATAGGTCAGGTCGCCTTCTGAATGCAACTAGCACATGTATAAATGACACATATGTTTGCATATTAATTAACATACCGAATTATAGCCTTCCCGATATTAGCTCCCACTGATACTTGAACCGTTCAGTTTTTCGCCCTTATATTGATTAACCAATTTCCATTTGACTGATAGTTGGTGATAAGATAATCATATCTCCGATGGGTTCGCTCCCTACGTAGGTGCCTGCTATTGTGCTCTCTATTATTTATCTATTGATTTTAACTCATGCATTCAGACGCATATTCAAATTTTGCTCCGCATCCTTTTGAAGCGGTTAAATGTTCGAGGTGATTGTTGCACGTGTAAACATAAGTGTTCTGTTTTGCTAGTAAATATTTATGAAGTTCATTTAATTAAGATTCATTTTAATACCATTGTTCGAATGGTATTAAAATGCTACGCTATTATTGCAGCGGCAACCGCCAACGTTTTGTTTTATAAACAAACGCCATTGTGCAATTTACATCTAAGCGCATGTGGGTTGAGTTCGTAAGAACCCAACTTTCAGCCACTCGTTCGATTTATGACGCAGTCTGTTTGTAATATTACATTTTACGTGATCGTGACTTGCTAATATCGGTTTGCTTTTACTCAATACACACGAGTACAATACGAACTAATATTACACCGTTACAAAGATAAAGAAATTAATGTACATTTATATTTATGTTTTTACTGTAAAAGGTGGTTCCATTCCTATAAATTCATCTTCGCAAAGATTATTGTAACATATGAATTTAATAAGTTTTTTGACAACATAATATTTAGAAACGTAGTATAGCTACACTGTAATTCTAAAATTTGCAATTTTATTATAAGAAAACCCAAAATAATTGTTAAGCGTATAAGCAAAATTTTTAATATCTGCGACTAATTCTATCATACAAAAGTATGGATACAATGTTATTTATAAATAGTGGCTCATATCTGCGGAGATATAATTTCTTTAAATCGCACAAAGGTTCCACTAGTAATTGAAAATCTTAACAAGAACGCACAGGGGAATCTATCAGAATCAAATAATAATAGACAAATGTTATAGCTGGTTACAAGGATAGCAAATTGTACCGCTATGGCGCAGTGTATTGTACAAGACCGTACGAAGAATGTCTTGGACAATTAAGAGCACAGTCGGAGCTAACTGGCCAATTATCTGTAGTGGTTCAAAAGTACGCTTCCTCTTCGGAAAGTTACTGGCGTTCCCGTGTTACACTGTCATCCGATATTAGTGATATCACCACGGAGACGTGAACTGTATGTGAATGGAGGAAAATGGACGAAGAAATTACGCGGGAATCAGAATTGAGTATCAAATGTCTATTATTCCTTGTTCCTCTTATGTATCTCATGTATGTATGACTAGCTCGTTGGTCGCGCTGGTTGCAAGCGCGACCCGGGTCCTGGGTTCAAATTCCGGGTCGGGCGCTATTCCAATTTAATGTACCTCATCATTTATTCATAATAATTTGATATTATATGGTATTTATTCTACATTATTCATAAATAAAAACTCTATTAATTTCCTCGGAAATTTTTGTTCTATAGAAATTATTTTCGATCAATTTTGATATTTCTTGTTTCTGATACATCATCTCTGGTCTACTAATGATCTTTCCCTTCTTACTCCGGTTAATTTCTGTTCTTTTTTAATAACATCTCCATTTCTGTTGCTTGCTTTTGTAATTATCTCTAACACTTAGTCTTCAAAACTCTTCACATTTTCAATAAAGAAACATATTTAGATATCGTCTTGTCCAATATTTGGTTTTATAATCTTTGTTGGTATACCAACATCACTTCCTTAGATCTTTTTACATACTCTTCACCTCCAAAAGTAGTACAAGATTTTCGCTTTGTCTCACCGAAGGTTGTCTGAAAAGGATTATTACTTCTCAATTCGTAAGGTCATCTATTGTAACAAATATGGACCTTCTTCCATGTACATATAGTTTTGTTTCACTGCTCCAGATGTAAATGACATTTTTAAATTACTAAAACTGCAGTGTCGCCATATAAATCAGTTGCACTTTTTACCTCCGCAGAAAAAGTATTATATTTTAATATTTTAACCCACGTTCACGCCTCCGTCAAGAATACTGATGAAGAAAACTTAAAAGTCACATTCACTGGTTCGTTCCGAGAACTAATAGCGGCTATTATCTTGATTTATTAAATGGTTACTAAGTACCTGGAAGTTTACATACTACTATAATATTTTACACGGCAATAAATTTCAGAACGGGAGTTATTTTAAAATAGTGTTGATTATCATAAATTCAGCTCTTTACCGTCTTTGTCTTTCTGCCCACGTCGTGGTCGCGTATATCAAAAAAATTTACACGCCATTCCCATAAATATTTCAAAGATTTCAACTATCGTGTTGTACAATTTATGCGCCAGACCGCACGTGGGCCTGATTGAGTGTGAATTCGTGTTTATCAACAAGCAGGCAAATAAAGGAGTTCCACAGCGGAGACTTCGCTCGCGCGTGACAGTGCAAATGCGCGTTTGGTTATAACAGAGCCGCCATTTTTCATAGGTTTTCAACGAATCCCCGTCACATTCATCACCGGCCCGTCCCAGACACCGTGCAATTTCAGTTCACTAATGCATTTTCTTTCATTATGTTTTCAATCTACATAACTACTACTAATTCTGGTTGAATATTTGCATAAGTCGGGAACGTTAACATTCTGTGTTTCGTGATAAATGAAAACTGGTATCAGACAACATTTATTCGAACTAATAATTAACTTTCATGAAATATCTGTTATTAAACAACATTTATAGGTAAATGAAAAATTGGTTGGTGGTAGCTCGAAGCGGTAAGATACATACATATCTATGGCAAGAAATTTTCCCAGGTATATATTTTACAGGATATCTGCAAATATATATTTTACAGGATATCTGCTGTCTATGATAGTATCCCACAATACATGTTGTCGCACAGTATATTACCATATAGTACAGCTCATTACGCGACGACCTCTATACACGCATAGATAAAATACATATCCACAACACTAGATGTATTTGCGTGAGTGATACACCTCGACGTGGAAAAAGACGCGGGAAGGTGAGCCACGGCGTAGCGCGAACACGATCCTAGCACAAATTGATCGAGAGCGACATTCGATATAAAATTGTGTTGTGATTGATGCGCGTCGCCGCCGACGGGCGCCGCTAAGTGCTCCGTCGCGGTGTCGCGGTCGTACGTATCGTGTGACTGCGAGCGGCCGCGCCCGCTGCGCGACGAACGTTCACGTAAAATGTATTAATAACAATATAACACCACGCCTCCCATTTCCCGTAGTAGACCGCTGGAGAATATTACCTATGTTATGATTCGGTTGGGGATCGTGGGCAAAATCTCGTCAGTGGAAGCCTCAGCCCAGTTAGATAGAGACGGGCTGATAATATCAATTGATATTAACACGCCAGATACCTGATGTACTTTTACATTTTCGAAGACGTCTGATTCCTCCATCTATAAGTCTCTGATCTTTTAAAGATAAGTGAATTTTGGTCTCCCTTTGCAGACGCATCCTTCTATAATCGGATTTTACATCAGTTTTGTCATTAAATCATTCAAGACTAAATGCAATTAGGTTGCTCATATCGCGCGAAGTGCATTTTGACTGTTTTTTTTTCATAAGCGACCAGCTTCTAATCGCTTTACCGACGTCACGGGATACTATATAACAATTATACTTCCAAATGTGGAGTAGTTATTTTAAGTTATTCATATACAACGTCTTTCAGATTGGTATGAAGCTTGCGTATTTATATTTCGTCTAAAAATAAAAAATGTATTTACGTTTTCGAGGCTGCCGTGCTCAGTGATTGACAGGTATACTGGAAATACCTTCAAGTTTTGCTTATGTAGCTGCTATCTGTTGGGGTTTCGTAATAATTCTAGCGATAATGTAAACGTCGGAAGTTTATTATTATTACCCTTAAACAATAGCCAACTAAACTCTAAGACAACTATCTGTCCAGAATCACATAGAAAAGTATATACATTTATGATTACATATGTATATCTAGCTTATAGTGTTTGCTTCTCCAAGGAACTAACAAATTATCTTTAAAGTTCACACAAACTTGTCGAACGACCCGAGGAAAACGGAACTTATTTTTTCCACGTCGTCCGACCGAGATAGACTGAACTTTTCAACAAATTGCTCCTAAGGAATTTTTAATTTTCTTCATAATTGCACCCCGATCTCCTCCAATTTGATCTCCGTTTTAAGACGTTATACATTCAAAATATCCGGTGACCTTGTTTTTTTGGCACAACAACACAATAACGCGTGTTGTCATAATCAAAATAGGCTTAAACACGCTACAAGAAATCCGAGATAAAATACAAATGGATATTTATATCGTAGGCTAATATTGCGCTATTCACAATCATAGATATTACATTAAATGTACATTTAGAAATGTGCGCAATAGTTAAATCCGCAATAAATACATGCGACAGTGGGTGGCTTGCAGCTGATCCGTCCATCCATCACACTCTGGATTCATAACGGGCGCTCCCAGCAAACGTAACGTCGACGTTCGTAACAGACGCGTCGACATACACGTACATATGCACACATGCCGTACGATTTATATCACTACGAGCGCTCACGCGACACAATTAAATGTTTCTAAGTTACACGATGATCATAAAACGTTAGCCAGTGGAGCATCAAACGATGTACGGCAGCGGTCGGTATGGACACGTTGTTCGTATTTTGAAACTGGCGAAACTATTCGACTCTTAGGGCACCCTGGAAATCACTGGCCGTGTCCCTTCACAGTGACACTGAGTGTGATCCTGTCTTGTTAAGTAGCACTGCAGCAGTCGTGTAACTCCTTAATTTTTTTTTCCTACTTTGTTTTTAATTTAGGTATATCTTTTTTTTTGTCAATTGCCTGTAGTGTTAATTAGGAAATTAACATTTCTTTCATTCTTTCTTTAAACTGGTATGCGAAACGTTGCCAATGGAATCATCGACGCGTATGCTCGTGAAAGTGTAGCGGGATAAAGAATATTTTTGAAACTCCACCATAACATCACGGACGCGCGCGTCGCGGGGCACGGGGTGGTGTTCGCCGCGAGCATTATGCGAAACACCCCGTAAACACACACTCTAAGTGCCACGCCCCGCCGAGGGCGAACGGTGACGTGGCTCGGAGGCGATATATCGCCGTTCGGGGTGATATTGTGTCGCGTCGCAAACTGATAGCCGGGGCATTTTAGCAAAAAAATAAGGTCACCCGTTCACACGAGAGCAAAGGCTCTAAGTGACAGATACTAGATAAATGTTTTTTTGCAGCGGCGCGGCGATAAGACGGGCAGAGCGCGCGAACGGGACGGGGCGGAATGTTCGTGAAAAAAATTACGAGGAGAACAAGGTTCATGCATAAATGTGAATATTGATGTTCAGCGACGTGGACGTAATTATCGCTGGCATCGGCGGAGTTGTGGATTCCGGGGCATCCCCGTTTCATTATGCAGGAGTGCGGCGGACGTGCGACGCTCGCCGAACTTAGATTGGAGGAGGCGACGCGGGCGCGCGATCCACCTCGGTCTCTGCTCACTTAGACGAAGATTTATAGTAACTTTGTCCATGTACAGAATTCATTTACACGTATCGGCCCGGCACAACTTGCTCTACTGGAAAACAACGCTCGCTTACTAAACAATACGACATTGCATATGTAAATTGGCAAATTGATGCAAGTTATAAACGCATTTCTCATAAATTCATTACGAATAATAATGACGTCTGTTATTGTTTTTCCTCGAGACAGTAGACATGACCGCTTTGTACGGATCCTATTGTGGAATTTTACGCGAACCATACAACAAATGTCCATTTTATGCGTGTAACATGGAAAACACCGCGAAGCCTTATCGCCGTCGGCGGAAGGGCGCGCGCGCGGCTTCCGTCGCCGGCGCGTGCGCACGTCCGCCGACACCCGACACCGGCCGCGCTGTATCGTGTTCCTGTCACACGATACAGTTTTACAATATTACTGGCAATCCACATCTACGTATCTGTCTTGGATAACGAATACGCGTCCTCAATAACATACGCTTGTCGTCCAGCGATCGCGATATTACGTTCCTATCGCTGTGAGTGTACGCACGCCGATGTATCTTCCTTCCGCTTGTAAGTTTGCAAGTTCGTTTACACAGAAATCAGAAAAGCGTGAGCTCTTGCTGAAACTCAATGACGTTTTATGAAGTACAGCGTTTCACTTAACAAATTAAATGCATTTTAATTTAAAATATTCATATATTAACGTACGCGTATTATTTATCAAGTGCGTCCCTTTTTGGTTACGAACACATTAGCTGCAATCTATATTTTATATATTTTCGGTACAACGCTTTTGACAGCATTACTTTGCTGTTGTATTAAATTAAGTTAACCGCTTACCGCGTTAAATTGAAGTGAAAAATTATAAATATACCGCATCATTTATTGTATAAAAACATTCCATTTCGTACCATACAAAAATATGAAAAAAGCTTTACAACACGTACTAGTATGCTAAGATACCGTAAGAATCGTTAGTCCTTAGTAGAATCAAGAGTTGTTACTCCAAGTTATCTAGTCACTTAGTGTCAGGTACGATTCAGTCAGCATTTGCGTAAAAGTTTCGATAATCGTCATTCTATAATGCATTCGTCATTTCCCTTCATGGGTCGTATTTTAAAAACTACTTTAAATAAACTATATTCCACCTTAGAGCTGGAACGGCTCTTCGGAATTGACGTACAAATATTACATAGTGACATACAAACTTACATTTATTTCTAATGATTCCGTGCCTCACATTATACACCGTAGCCAAGGGGTAAAGGGAAAGCATCGTTTGCATCAACATTGTCGTACAATTAAAAATTTCACTAGGATAAAATTATTATGTACCACGCTTACATGATTTCATATATATACTGAACTGAATATACTGAAAAAAATCTCTACCCAAATACGCCGTGTGAAAAACAAACATCCAACAGTTGCGCATTTGTAATATTCGCGTACGCGCCGCACAGTTATCAAATTTTCTTTCCAATCTCCGCTCGGCAATGAGGCGGAATTTCACTTTATTGAAATATTTATTTCCATGCAGCAACTTCTTTTTTTTTTGTTTGTGTACGTCGATCATTTTTTCACCGTTCGCTAAAAAGTATCGAGCATTTTGCTCTTGCAAAAAGTGCAATAATAACGGGTGATATTTCTTACGAACATATCTCCACACGTGACTATTTGATCCTAAAGTACGCAGACCATGTAACCACGCGACTGGTAAATAATGTTTATGTTCATATTAATATATACTTATGTCGATACTGATTCATGTTTTATGTTGGATATTATAAAAAACATTCACCGCTTCACCACAAAAAAATTATGAGAGTGAAAAAACTGTGAGAGTCAAAAGATTACAGACGACCGATGCAGACGATTCCAATAATTCCCAATTGTAAGAAGACCGCCTGATGCAAGTAATTGAACATCATTGAGATGAAATACAGTGGCTAGAAACATACGTAGGTACGGTGTACAAAGTAAACATACACGAGCGATAATACGCCATATAACTTGTATTTCAAATACGTTTGTCAACGAGAATCGCGTGTGAGCATTTCACCGTTCCTAATCTTCCTCGTTAAAACCAAAATATTATAGAAACATTGCTAAGACGTAGCCGTCGTACGGTTGGTAATGTGAGCAATAATATAAAAACATTATCGCTAATTCCGCGAACGTTCAGAACGAGCACACGCCATAATAAACAGTTGGAAACAAATGGAGAAACCTTACGATTACTCTAATTACCGCCTCCGTTACCAAATCACGAGAAAATTCTCGCCCTCAACCCTCCCACGTTACAATGGAGGAATGGAAGAAGCCTGTGAAAAAGCAAATTAAATTAATTGTGATGTAAACGAGGGTAGGCCAAGCGTAGTTCGAACTGTAAATAATAGATGGCGCTCAGTACTGCACCCCTTCTGTTGGCTGACTATAAAAGTTGTCGTTGACGTCCGCTCGTAAGTACCGTGAATGGCCCCGTTTTTATGGGAATTCAATTAATTAATTAACTGGCTCTTTTGGATTATTGCACGATAAAATGGGACGTAGTAAAATTGTTTTATTTATACCGAGCGATCGATAATATCATTAAAATTGATGCTTAATTATATGTTACACAAAATACAATAATTAACTTTAATTATGCGGTCAGTTAAGTATCTATCCCTTTCGCCTTTTTATTTACTGCAATTTCTCTTCAATACAAACCAAATTTGACCAAATCATGGAAAATATACGTCGAACGAATTCGATATTTGAAATGAAATAATTAGGAAAGTAATCTTTTTTATTATAATTACACTTATTATTTATTGCTAGAGGCCGCCTAGTGGTCGAAATTCGACCATAATTGTCTTAAACATATTTTAAGTTTTAATGCTAATACATACACCAATAATAACACATACATACATTCATAAAACAAAACCAAATGAGGATTATAAATAAGAATAATTTTTGAATTGAATAGATTAAATAATTTATGAAAAAATAAAAATAATACGGACCACCGCTTTCATAAATATCGATATTTCTAACTTATAATATCGATATATTATTATCATCATTCGTACTGACGTGTACGTACAGTGTATGATAAGCATGTGTTTAGTCGGTGTGCGTGAGGTGGTTTTTCGATAAAATAAGGTATTTATAATGCTTTATTTCATAAAATA
>DWEI01006406.1:0-10116 GCA_018245875.1 Mysoria ambigua | reverse complement strand
ATAGAATTCTGGGACTTTATCTTTAATTAGTGATTCTGCAGTGGAGGTGGAAGAGCCTAAACCGCTTGTGAGACAGATTGGGAAAGAAGAAAAAAATTTATCAAAATTTTTATTTTCAAAATTTATCAAAATATATATATTTTTTTTTATAATATATGCCCACACACTTGTCACCGTCGGAGAGAAGGAACAAGAAGACATCGGCAGCGGTGAGCCAGCCGCGAGCCGCCACACATCAAGAACAGCGGAGCCGAGCACACCCCGAGGCGGACTAAATTCCATGATATCGGATATTTGCTTTACACATCGGTGGAAATGACTAGAAATGGAAGGATGATAGGAAACAGTGGACAGCAGTGGCGCTGGTGCGACGGGCTGGGCGCTGTGGTCGCCGACTCGCATGGCGTGTCGGGGCCATGGCCATGATCCGTCGACGGTGGCCTGCGGGGAGCAGTCACTGTTGACGATAATGATTGAATTTGTGCGAGGTGCTTCCAACTTGGTTTGATACTGGAGAATACTTATCGGTTTCATGGAGCCGTAGATTTTCTAAAATGTTATATACTTATTCGTATTATTGACTTATTTGTTTCGTAGTATTACGTACATATTAAGCAGGCCTACAACAGAACGCAGTGGGCGATCGGTAGCTACGCACGAGCGCACGACGTCGGCGGTACGGGGCGCGCGCGGGGCGGCGCGCGGGGCGGCGCGCGGCTGGCTCTGCGTTTCTCCGAAGCCAGCCGCAGCCGCGACATATCTGGTCGCCGCTATCGCATTACATCATTAGCTTTGTGGAACCCTTGCTCTCTCGGTATGCCGCTAGTTCCGTCGACTCATTATTTTTGACGACACATTCCATAACCGCGCATGTGCCGCTGAGCGTTCGTGTCACCAACATTATCTGACCACGTCGGGCCGCACGAAGACATTATCTAATGCAACATGTAACATTTTTATTATCTCAATCACCTTTAAGACTATCTTTTGCACAAATCTTATACAAAATGTATAAGACACCAAGGACACCGTACCTACTTTCACTCAAGCGTAGTGATCTCGTAAACCGCGTGTATTTTTGACCCGTATATACATAATTCATGATGACAGGCTCATATTACCTGTCATGTTATCGTATACAATGTATCACATTTATAACAGTAACTGTACGTTACAATTATCAAATACATCCATAACATTCGGATTGATCTCCAGGGCCGGCGACGTCGTTCAAACATTTACGAAACAAACAACAATGTGTACAGGATATGCGCATATTTCAAGTGAAACTTCTCAACACTTCAATAGTTTCTATTTCGTATTCGTATTTCTATTCGTATTCCAATTACTTATTCTGATAAGGCGTAAAACTAAGTGTAAAAAAAGACATACTGTTCCGTGTAAATACAACAAATATTTACAATTTAGTTCTGTGATCTAGCTTTATTAGATTGCAGGAACTTTAGTAGATTGCAGATGTTTTTGGATGATTTGTGCGACAGCTACAGTGTATACGATCGACTTATAGTCACTAAAAATACACTACAATTAGCTAAGTACATATATTCTCGATTCGATTGTGTCGAAAAAACGAGAAATTCTGCACGCGGTTTAAAAGTTCTATCAATTATATTGATATATTCCGTGCATTTTTTTGAAAATATTCCGTTATTCTGAGAGGTATAAAATCATAGACAAGTTTACCACCGTCAAGAAGTATTAAGAGCTCAAAATTTACGAATGTAAATCCGTGCTACTTTATGGGTGCAAAATCCGGTTTTTCCTCAACCACTACCTTCGTCGCCTCCTCGACGTCTTCTGGCCTTAAGGTATCTCCAGTAAAGTTATGAGTGTCTGATCGACCACAAAATCAAAAAGTGCAAACGGAGTTGGAATGGCCATACGCTTCGAAGTTTCCGAGCACACACCCAAATTGGCTCTTGACTAGAATGTTCAGAAGGGAAGAAAGTGTGGCCATTCACGTGAGAATTGGAATCGCACCGTGTTGGCAGAAGCGACGAGCATTGGTGTGAAATGGAATGACATAAAACAATGCCTGGAAGCACAAAGCCTGATTGATTGGCCCGGATTGAAGTTCGTTGCCGTAAAACTTCGAATGTAGCAGAAAATAAGAAAATCTTTAACAAAGCTACCAAGTTCTGCAGAAAAGCGGTTAGTAAAGTTCGCTTGACCCACGTTGGACGAATGAGGATCAAGTTACGATTCTTATAACTCAAATAGGTTGCGAAGCATTTCAGTACCTAGTCAAATACCTAAAAAACACCAGTCGAGCTGGCCCGTCCAACTACTGTCCTATATCAGTCAAGGCAATATAATGAAACGTGTTAACGTGTGATAAACCTGTTAACATAACTAGAAGCTTATCTTCTGAATCACCGAGAGGATGGATTTCGCTGAAACCGCTCGACAGGAGATCTTCAAGTATATACTACGTTCGTTAGACCCCCTCATACTATGATCTGCCGGCGCTGGTTTATTTGCCTCTTACGATATCCTGGAACGGGGAGTGGCAAACGGGGCGAAATTCAACACCGAAATGCAGGCGTGTCCGTTTACCGCAAAACGGAGTTAGTTTCTAGGGCCCACCTTCAGAGTTAACCCATAAAACTAAATGATCAACTAGAAGCTTTATGTATCGATATCGAATTTGGAGAATCGAAAACGAAAACAGTATTCTGAACAGAGTGAAGCAATACTTTACGTCTGGACGAGCTTTTCGTTCTTGTTCGCAGTACTGCTGCCTGAGGAACGGGTCTGCCCAGTATTTGCTGGATGGTCTGGACTCAGTTCAGAAACGTGCCAGGCGAATCACCAACAATAAAGCATGCACCACATCCGGACTTTAAAGACTTAGTCACCGTCGAGGTGTGGCGAGTGTTCTACAGGATACAAAGGGACTGATCGGTTTGATTCCCGCAGCTCCTTCCCTACGCTTTTCTAGCAGATATACCAATAACCAGAACATAACGGTTCAGTTCCACTTTTCTAATCTAGATGGCCAAGGAGTGGAATGCTCTGCTTGCGTTTGTACTTCCAAATATTTAGATAACACTGCTACATTTTAGACAAGCGTACTCAATCCCAGGACGCACCAGCGGGCATCATCATCAAGACTAAGGCCCATTTAATTATGAAAAATAAAACACAAGTATGCAGCTCAAGATCGTTAGTAATTGAACATCACAATGAACGCCCTGCCCCACCTTGAAAACATTGAATATTAAGACAAGTAAGCCAATTAAAGATGCTAATATTATAATCCAAAATCTTTATAACATATTTGTTAAGAAACATTGTTTTTATCGGAAAGCATTAAAATAGCGCATACATTCATCATTGGCAACCCTGGCTAGAATCGCACACGACTATTTTGTGTACAATGATATTTGTATGGACAGCGATACAAACGCAGTGGGAGCCAGGGCCGGCCCCGCGCGGCGCTGCTGGTCGCCGATGCTTGTAAGTTATTGTCGCGCTATCTACACGGGCTCGAGTGTGCGCCGGCGAGGCGAACGAACCGTTTATATAATTAAAATGATAATTCCAACACTCCCGGGGCTTATTTGTTTACCGGAGGCGCCGGCGCGGTGATCGAGCGCCAACTGTCCGATATCATACGACGTCTGCGTGCGTGCGCGTGGCGGCCGGCGAGACTGATTCATTCGATACACACTGTTATTGACTTATATTATAATACATATTAATCTTTGGAACTCGACAAAGAGAGTTCATATTTATTATATTAAATTTTATGACATGTCGCACTTGATGCTGTCAAAGTGTAATACTAGTAGAAATTATTTATAAATTATTTAGTAAAACCTTAGGTTCAAATATGAATCAGATTAAAAAATGATGGTAATGCGTATTCCCAATATAGCCGGGCGCGCAGATGTGCAGTACTTGGTGCAACCATCAGCGGCAGGCTCGACGCGGTGCGACCAACGTACCCACAGCTAACACCACGAGTACCTACCGACGGCCCCGCCGGCGCCTGCTTTTTGCCGCTTACTTTAACTAATTCCAAAAAACCGCACCGACCCGCCTCTGTGAGGAGCGGCCCCTCGAGGTGGGCCGCGACCGACGAAATGAATAAAAAAGATTGTTTCCGCACCATTGTGCGTTGAAGGGTATCGCGAGAAAAATCACGCGGTCTTAATATCTTAAACTTGAAACCGCCAGCACCTACGAATAAAGCGTTCATTACAATCGCACAATGAACCATTCGAAAGGAGGAACAAAATGGAGGGAAGCACAATAGGCGCTGATATTTCGTATAGAAAGTCCCCCCTCGCTGGAAATATTTTAGGGCACGACGGTAGCGTTGTCGTCGAGTTACGCGGACGCGGCGCGCCGGGGAACAAACGAGCGCGCCGAGGGGACGCGGCGAGCGGCGGGCGGCGGGCTACTGCGGCTGTAACCCTTCAACACTCTACAACTGTCTCGCGTCCGATATGCAGGCGTCGTACTGGTCATCATAAAGCATGCACGGGGTGCTACAAGGAGCGTCGGGTGTCTAGTGTCAATGTTCAGCAACACATGAGACTGCGGCATGCACACTAGCAAGCACGCGGTGAGCCCCCTCCTGCCGGCTGGCCGCGCTCGACGCCTCAGCGACGCGCCCGTCCGCGGCCGCAATAGTCCCTGCAGTTTTGTTATCAATATCTAAACATATCCAAAAAATGCAAAGCCTTAATAAAGTGCGTTTTAGTTTTTACTTTTTAATATCAAATTTTGACCTCAAAGATGGCGTAAACGTAACTTCACATCTGTAATCCCCGAAGGGGTAGGCAGAGGAATGCAGAACATTCCCACGGTTCACCAGTTACGTTGACGTCCCACTATGTAATAGGTGGTGAGCCCATTGCCATGTATCGGGAACATATCCAGATTCCGAACAACTACTAAAAACTTTAAATTTATGTAATGAACCCGGGACCTCCCGATTGGCAGACATGCAACCAACACGACCAACGAGGCATAAATTTATTTATTACGATTTCAAATTACCCCTCCTATAGTATCCGTTCAGTTATTGGAAATATAAAAATAAGTCTGATGATCTA
The DNA here is from genome assembly GCA_018245875.1 of Mysoria ambigua. Taxonomy (NCBI): domain Eukaryota; kingdom Metazoa; phylum Arthropoda; class Insecta; order Lepidoptera; family Hesperiidae; genus Mysoria; species Mysoria ambigua. The sequence continues at coordinate 5,029 of DWEI01006406.1, read as the reverse complement.
TCCGTGTCTGCGCGGCACTAAGCCCGGCCGCGGGGCGGCTCGCGGTGTGGCGCCGCGTGTCTGCGCGCTGCGCCGAGCGGCGGACGAACCTGGTGCATTAGCATAGGCCACTGCTGCCCGGATTAGGTCGCTTCTCACATGAATTGACACGTTCTTTAACTTTCATCTTTGTCGTCCTTTTCACGAGTTGATGACGACCCTCCTGCAGACTATGGCAAAACAGGTCATAAATCAATTTGTTAGAGCCATCATGCCACCGGCAATTCCAACACGGTCAAGGTCCCACCACACGCCGCTATGCGGTTTATAAATCGCGCGTTTGACGAAAAATAAATACACATGATAGTTTACTACACTCCCCTACCCCTCTTGTGACATTCAGTAATTTTTGGCACACACTCTCCCCCTCGTTCAATCGTCACGTAATTAATGGACGGCCCCTTGACTAGTCAAACAATTTAAAAGAGTACTTCGGATTGAAGTGAACATAAAGAGCGAACACAGCGAGGCAGTCGCAGGCGGCCGGTGTAAGTTAAACCAGCGCACGCTGCTCCGATACACCTCAGTAAAAAGCTCACAAAAAGTTTTGATTACAAATTTCGTTACTCATTACATTTTAGGCGCGAACCGCCGATTGGACAGTAATGTAACTGATATAGTTTCAAGTGTTTCCTCCTACGTCCCATCTCTCGTCAGAGGGTCACGAGACAAAAGTATAACTCTCTCAGGTAATGTACTAAACAGTAGAATGTACGAAAATGCAAACTTCAACAGAAAACAGAAACTTTTTTCATTATACATGTTTTCACGTGGTCGTTCGGTCTTGGTCGTCAACCGCGTCGTCAGTCGGTACAATTCTACACAAAAATGTATGTCACAATAGAGGGTAATCAGTATTTTCAATTACACGGCCATCGAGCAGATTTACCGGAGATAAGGAGGATGCGATAAAAACAGGACACGTCGCCGCGTTAGCTCAATCAAACGGGAACGAATGAAGCATTGAGAATAACGTAATAGTATTTATTGTGACGAGCGGCGAGGGACGGAGTTTTTGTGCCGCTGCGTCCCGGGAGCGCTGCAAGACGATCCCCGATGCGGCCGGGCGGCTGGCCCCCGACAGGGCCGTCGCGCGGGCTCGGCCTCCATCGCTCGCGTGTCTGAGACCAGCCAACTGTCCGCGCGGCGCACCCCGCAGCGCGCATGAGTGTGTTCTCAGTGCAGTGCGGGAGCGGGGCAGTAGACGGCAGTAAGGCAGCAGTTGTGAGAATACAGCGGCGCGCGCCGATACACGCGTACAAAACGAGCTTTTACGCGTCAAACATGCGCTGTTGTGAAAGAGCCCTTTGTCGTTAATTTTAAGGATAATTTACTCAAAAATTGCTAATGTATAATGTCTTTTCAATATAAACATACTGTTAAAATATTTGTTTTTGTTTTCTTGAATGCTACCCATGAGGAAATTTTTTAAATATAACAAAACTATTATTTAGTAAAAACATTATATTTTAAATTGCTCGACTACCACGTTGCAAGTGCGACTGCCGATCGGGAGGTCCCGGGTTCGATTCCAGAGTCGAACACTACAAACATTTTCTAATTTAGATTTTCTAGTAATGGTTCAAAGTCAGGATATATGCCCGATATATGACAATAGGCTCACCACCTATTCCATAGTGGCACGTAAACGTAACCGGTGAAACGCGGGAAATTGGGAATGTCCTGCGTTCCTCTGCTTACCTCTTCGGGGATAACAGGCGTAAAGTTACGTTTTTTTTCATATTTTAATTTAGCACTGTAATATTTTACACGAAACTACTACTATATTTTTGTATTATTTTTCTGATAACACCACATGAGAGCCGTCAGTTGTCATTACCTTAATGCTTCATGTAACACATCCTATACGAGTACGTGGGACGTCGCCTCACACAAGGCTGCCTCGGTGGTCGGGAGTGTGCAAGCGAGCGTTACTGCTGATCGAAAACGCCGGGGTTCGAATCCCGGGTACCATGGATTTTCTAACTTGTTTGTAGTTAAAATGTCTAACAGTGACTCGGAGGCTGTGTTTGAGCTAACCGGTGTGGGAATGCGCTCACCACAAATAAAAATAATGTGCACATTGGAATCTCGAGTATTAAGGGGGTGCCGCGTGCACACACGCACACACACACACACACACACGTGCGATAGCACACTGCCACACACACTGAGAACTGATTCAAGTAACGTCATTTAAAGAACGTTCCCTGTACAAATTACTGTTCTATCCTGTGTCTATTTTTTAAAAATAAATTTATTGTCTAAAGGTTTATTATTTAGGATCTACAGATGTATTTTAGCATCATAATGCAATGTAACATTTTAGAACCTTGAATGTTATATATATGTATAAGGATGTTTTAAATATCTTCGGTAGGACGAGACAAAGGGTACATAATGAAAAGCAGACTTTCAAAAAAATAATCTTATTATCAGTTCTGATGCCGCTAAAAATGTTTTTTTCTGAATTTTGATAGTTCTGTGTATTTAGTAAATTGATTGCTTCACAATCTCAGGTAATCGCCAACCACGGGTCCGCGGCGGCGGCACCGCGCGGCGCCCGAGCCGGCAGCGAGCCAGTTCACACAACTAGGCAACACTCGACTGTGGCGTGGCGCCGCGGCGCCGTCGTCCGCACGGGCGACACGAACCCGTGCCGAGAACAAATCATGCTAATGAAAACGAGAAATTGATTGAGATAATCGCCTTGTAGTGCGAAGCCGGTCGCCCGGCGTGCTAAATGAATCAAGGAGGTTGTTTTGTTCGTAGCCGGTGGCCGCCGCGAGCGCGCGCCGCGTACCGGGTCGCCCGCTGCTCGTCATGCACTCCGGCAGCACAAGTGTTTACTGAATTCTTGTACCTAATTATGTGCATCGACACTGAAACCACGCCGAACAGCGGCGATGTTCTCTCGTTCTCGTACTGATAGAGAGAATATTAAAAAAAAGCTAGCACCGCAATGAATTAACCCACTTGAAAATGCGACAAGGGCTGGAACAGACACCCATTTCGTATTTTGTTAAAAGTTAAAACGTATAAGGGATGATGTGCAGTTATTGTTACACTGTCTGCGATGCGGTATTAGATATTCTCATTCTGGGTGGAGATCGGCGTGCACCGGCGGAAGATGCAAGACGATGGTGGACGGCGATAAAAAACATATCTAAACTTATTCAAACACAACAGTGGACAGTGTTCGTTGATTGCGGTTGGTACTGAACAGTCATCCCGCACGCCGCGCGGCCCTCGCACGCGTATGTCTTACGCGTGACGCGAGTTGTTTTGTGAGGCGTGAGGCGTGTCGGGTGACACGCGGCGCCCAGGGGGCTGCGTGTCACCCGACACGTCTCCGCGTCCGCCAGTGAGACGTGCTTCACAAGGTCTGCCTACTGGAGGTATTGTCTAATTAGACAAGACACAAGTATTAGATGCGACCGGACCTGAAGCTCTGACCCAAGCAGGACTTCGGTGAGACATTTTTACTTTATCAAAAGTGTGCAGACTGTAGCACAATGATTATTAAAGCGTGAGAGCGAATCCTATATTTATGGAAACGGAAAAAGTCAGTAATTAAATAAATGACGTATAAACTCCGCAGAGAGCCGCCGCAGACAACGCGCCGCGCGCGCGCATTCGCCGCTGACGGATTTATTCTGTAACACCGGAATGTTTCCTGACGAGGGCGGGCGCGGACCGAGTAGCTCATGTGATTATGAGTCTCGTAGCTAAATCTAGCATTGATTGAGCATCATATGAACAATAGCTCGCTGTCTATATAACCCTTCACATTTCTTGTCATCGGTCAATTACAACGCGATCCGAAAAAGAGTTAACTATATTTCGATGGCGTCATCGCTAGATGGCGTACTCAATCGCTGGCCACGTCACGTGACATATATTTGCATATCCGGTAGTAATAGCATTCCCTTCCTCGCCAGACGGCGTCCTGTCGCATTGTGTCCGGTGCACGTACCGGGAACATCCCGAGCGGCCTCCGCCGAGCCAACAACGACCTCGTAGCGTGGGCCGCGGAGAACGGACGCATTAGTAACATAAGTACTAGGAACAGGCGGCTCCGGGCCGGCAGTAGATGTATCTGCGAGGTAAGGTTGGCGCAGAACATACACGGTATGCTACCTATATATATTAAAATAAAAAATAGATATAACATATTTAAAAAATACGGCGTGCAGACGCAACACGTATGATGTGTTGTCTGAGATAACGTGATGTTCCTCCGTGAGCGACAAGAGCACCTGCAGCGTACTCAAGGGCAGAATTGTTGTTGGAACATACAAAAAGTTACCCATTTCACTCGGCGACCGGAGCCGCCAGCCGCACGAAAAAACAACGCCCGCAGCCGCGACGCGCCGCACATCGTCGAACGCCGCGCTATCGCAGCCGCGTGACGTAACGATACTCAGTTTATTTTCGGTTTCCTTATCGAATGATAAAACTCCGCTCACATTATTATCGGATAGCTACCGGTCACTGCTCATACACATTTCCAACTAATTCCTCCTCCATACGTCACAGTAAGACAGAGCTAGGCCGCACTGAGCACTGCAGCCACTGGAATATAAAACATACTGAACACTACATGTTGAAATGTGAGCCAGCCGGCAGGGCGATGTCTGTCCGGCCTCGTCTCAGCAGCTGTCAGCGGACGCATCGCTAGGTCCGTCTATTGGCGGACTGTGTGGCTTGCGTTTAGCACATCTAAGTGGCCTGCTTGTTGCTGCCTTCATAACAAACTATTAAAGATAACCTACCCCGACTTCTCATCATCACCTGGGATGACTTGTAGAAAATACCAATTGGCATTGAATCTGCCCTTGGTTAACAAGAAAAATGGTAACATATTTTTTTAGTATAATAAGGAAGTAGAGGACAGGCATGCAGTCCATCTTATGGTAAGTGGCTACTGCCGCCTATAGACATCTGTAATCAATCCCAGATAAGTCGACCACAGATGCGCCTCTACCCC
>DWEI01006405.1:0-10117 GCA_018245875.1 Mysoria ambigua | reverse complement strand
ACTATGGAATAGGTGGTGAGCCTATTGCCATGCATCGGGCACATATCAAGACTCCGAACCACTACTAGAAAATCTAAGTTAGAAAATTTTGTAATGCTCGAACCGGAAATATAACCCGGGACCTCCCGATCGGCAGTCGCACCTGCAACCAAAACGACCAACGAGTGTAAAAAATATAAAAATGTTTTACTTAATCCTATATAAACACAAAAGTTTCTAAAAAGAGTGTTCACCCACAAAGAGGTATCTAAAGAATCAATTTTAGATAAATACAATTTGAAGTTGGAATAGTATAAGCGATTACACTGGCTTCGTCTAGCTCACGACCATTTGGATATGTATGCTGATACTACAAGACTACTATTATTAAACTATTTCCTCTACTACATAGTAAAATATTAATTTCCAGAAAAAGACAATCAGTCCCACATGGAAGCTCTTCTGCGGGCTCTTCAACATAGCCGTTTTCGTGACGGCCAACATTGCCCCGCTGGTGAGTGCGAGCGGACTCACGCGCCTGCCTGTCGTCGAAGCGTTGTCTCTTCGCAGCGGTGGTGTTAGACCGTTTGGCTTAATATGGTTTCATACGATTCAACATTTACTTTTTGCGGAATACGAATGCGATTATATTAGGTATATTAAACAGTCTGCAATAATAAATAATTGTATTAAAAGGAAGATAAAAATGTTCCATTCTTGTACAACGTAATTGTATTTTTAAAAGTGGAATATTCCACAGAGTATTCTACATGTGAATAAAATAAATAACCGTTCAATAGCGAGAAGTTCGTAATAATTGCAAGTAATAACAGGGATACTTTTTTCATGTAATAATGCATGGTTCTAATAGTGCGTTAGTACTTGACAAGTGTATGTGCCTCTGTGTGTAGATCATCTGCGGCAGCCTGGAGACGGCGCTGGCGGACGGCGGCGAGGACGCGCCGCCGGCCGCCGCCGCGCGCCGCTGCGCCCACCCCTCCTACTATTACCACGTAAGTACTTCTATATTTGTTGTATAAGTACTTGTATACTCTGTTTCTATACTATGCTTGTATTACCCATTGCAGTGTCCCTAAAAATGCACACCTACATTAGATTGGAAGTAACTTTAATACATAACCTTCAAAATAAATTATACAAATTATAAGATATAAACAGCAGAAATTGTCTAGGCACCTTGCTGAAACAATGTAACAACGCGATGTGGAGGTATCGAAGGCAATTGGGGATTGTGGTACGCGGAGTCAGATAGCGGAAAAGTTAAAACAGTTCTCAAATAACATGTTGATGATTGTTTTGTATTTATGTAATGTAAGCCACAGGATAAAGTTGGCGATAGATATTTTGCCGATACAATTCAGAGCAGGAAGTCTTTCGCTAAACCGTTTCTGCTTAAAATTGAGAATGGAACCGTTCGTCTGCAACCGTTTCGGTTCGTCCAAGCCGCCACCAGCAAAGACACGCGTGAGTAGGCGGCATTAGACGCGACACGAGGCGCGCAGGTGGGCGCCGGCGCGGCGTGCGGCGCGCTGTGGGTGTGGCCGCTGAGCGGCGCGCGGCGCTGCGCGCTGCTGCTGGCGCTGGCGGCGGGCCACGCCGCGCCCGCGCTGCTGCGGCCCGCGCTGCTGCACGCGCAGCGCGCGCGCCGCGACCCCTACCGCGCGCCCTACAACGCCACCCTCGACTACCAGGAGATCCTATACGACTTTTTGTGAGCCTATGCAACTTTTTATTTATTTATTTATTTGGATATTTGGAGTTATGATATCATTTTACCGTACCAGTTGCAGAAATTCAATCACTATGTAATTATGTATACATATATATTCAATGTATATAAAATTTGGTGGCGTAATATCTAAAGTTCGAATCTGACTCTTTAATGTAAATGTCAGAATCATCTCGTATAGATTTATAATCGCCGATACAAAGATTTATTAAAATATGAATTTTAAGTTTCAAAATTCCAATTTTTTCTGTAGACATTGTATGAGAAATACATGTTAACAATAATGTTAAAATGATATGTGTAAGAATTAATGTTCTACAATTTTTAATATAATATTCTTAATTTCCCAATTTTCTTCAATTCAATTTCAAAATTCCTGAGGACAGTAACGATATATTTCGATGTACGTGTCAATATGACACGGATCACATAGCGACTGGAAACGTCGTCCGTTGCAGTGCCTACACGTACGCCGTCCGGAACATCCTCATGCTGTTCCTGGTCGCGATCGCGCTGCTCGTGTACAACCGATACGTGAGTACGCCCCGCGCGCCCCGCGCTCGGCGCCTTCCAGCTATTAATAGGCAGTGTTTACGCGCCGCTCCCGCGCCCCGCGCCCCCCGCCCGCCAGCCCCGTCGCTCGCGTGTTGCGATTGTGTCCAGTTGTTCCCGCGCTGGCGCGGGTGCAGGCGGTGTGGTTTGACAATGTTATAGTGAATGAGAAATGGCCGTAACAATTCGCGATGAGAATACAATACATGTTGTAGTATATGTATACATAGATTAAAATATTTTTTGATTTGGATGTTTATTATTTTTACAACGTCGTCGGTCGGGAGACCGCAATGCGCGGTTACCGATCGAGAAGTCTCTGGTTCAAATCCTGAGCCGGGTACTATGGGATTTTTGTAAGTTACAATTTCTAGTTATTTTTTTCAGTAATCAGGATTCGTACCCGATGTAAGGCAATAAGCTTAACTCTCATTCCTAGTGGGACGTAAACGAAACCCGTGAAATGCGTAGGCGTACTATATGTATTTATCAACCTACTGTTTCGGGCCCGACAAGCTTGATAATACAATTTTTTACGTCGGCTAAAATATTTTTATAATTACAATTTAAGGGCGGTGTTTTCTATTAGCTGTATAGGAAATACCAAAATCGGGTAAAAAATTAAATTATTAAAATCGTGTAGTTATTAATTTGTTTCATATTAATATGGTTAGCCAATAATAAAACATTTACTAATTTGTGTTTCGTTACACCGAAGCTACGAGTACAATATACCTACGACTACATATTCATAACGAAATCAATTTAAAAATTTGCTCTCGCGTTAATTCACTGAATTTGTAATGACAAAACCATAAGAGCGTCGTTTCGTTCCTGAAGTACATAGTACCCAAACGATACGATTCGAATCCTCACTATGCGCACGGGGCCACTTTCATTGCCACCAAGTGCACCACACTCAGTGGGATGTCTGACCCGAGCGCACGAGCGGCGCCCGCAGCTGGAGTCGCTGGCGCGCGCGCGGCACTCGCGCGGCGCGCGCACGGCGCGCCAGGCGGCGCAGGCGGCCGAGCTGCGGCGCCGCAACCTGGCGCTCGTGCACAACGTGCTGCCGCCGCACGTGGCCTCGCACTTCATGGGCGCGCGCCACCACCACCGCGACCTCTACAGCCAGAGCTACGCCGAGGTCGGCGTGCTGTTCGCCTCCATGCCCAACTTCTCCGGTATGTTCCACTGCTGGCTAGGTCCGGCGGCTGCGGGCGCGACCGCTGAGCGCGAGGGCCTCGACTCGGTCTACAGATGCGGCAAAGCATTATTCAGTTTATATATTTAGTGTGTAATTCCTAATTAAAATATGGAATTTTAATTTATTCCCTTTGCATGGCAATAAGCTCTCCTTGTATTATATGGGACGTACAACATAACTAATGATAGTACTGCTCTGTCCTATCCTGTCCTTTCGCTATAATACAGACGCAATGTTGTTGTTTCAAGTATTATTATTACAAGAGCCGTATTATTTCAAACAGCAGATTCTGTATTTATCTCAATGCTGTGATTTATTCAACCTACAAGCGGTTTACCGAAATCTATCCAAAATTAGACTGGAATCTAACATCGCGAGCTTTTCAATGTATTGGCGTAAATTGAAATACCAGCGCCGCTTATGTAAACGTTCTGTCTGCGCCGATCGCACACCATGCGGCGTTAGTTCTCTATTACCACGCTGAATCCCTTCCGGGATAGGTGGACAAGGTCCAATACCAATTGTCCATTATTTTCTCAAACATAGTGTTTTCTTCCTGATTTCGAAGTCCAAAAGTACTCCGTACAGAGACGTAGTGCTGGACCTGAAGACCACGGGAATGTCCGCTGAGACGCGCGTCACGTCATCGAGTACTGAGCTCTGCCTCAGACCGCCGTCGATAGCTTATCACATGGTCACGCCAGGTCCGTCGCGGGGCGGCCAGGGGACACAGGGTGCCAAATATCTCGACCATTCTAGAACTGACGTGCTTCTTGTACGTTCATCATACTTTCTATGTCTGCCCTTAACACTCCAATTTCAAGTAATGACTACACAATTATCGTAAAATAATACTAGGTACTATTATCACAAAATAATAATAAAATCGTTTATTGTCTCAAAAATAAGGAAACGTGAGTTACATATAGCTTAAACTCAATATTACATGGTGTATATTAAGTTACAAATAGTGGAATAACTTGTGAATAAATATAGGCAGAGGGAAGGGGGCCGGCTCAGTGGACGAGGCACGGTGATCCCGCCCTCCAGCCATTCCCCTCTCACAGTTGCCATGCGCTATATGGGTCTTTTAATATTCTTATTCGGAATTATAAAATATGTCTACGAACTCTAAAGAATTACTATTTTGTTTAACACATTTCAGAGTTCTACTCGGAGGAGACCGTCAACAACCAGGGCCTGGAGTGCCTGCGGTTCCTCAACGAAGTCATATCCGACTTCGACCTGGTGAGCCGCCGCCGTCGCCTGCCTTCGCCGCGCGACGGTCTTTGTCCTCGCGCCACCCGCTCTTATTTTTTAAAATTCCACGGCTGCTATCGTTTTCGGCGATCGTCCCTGTGCTCCTTTTATTTATTGACGTAAATTCTAAATTAATAGACATCATACCCTAACCTAAGTAAGCTTACAGTGTAGCTTATAACTGAATACTGACCCTCGCGTATGATATCAAAATTAAGTGCATATTTTGTGTTTGTCGTTCACAGCTGTTAGAGGAGCCGCAGTACAAGGACATCATCAAAATTAAAACCATAAGCTCCACGTACATGGCGGCGTCCGGCCTCAACCCTACTCGCCAGATGCAGGTCAGTACTGAACTGTGCATCTGAAGATTATTACTGCATTATCGTGCCATAGCCTTTATAGACCCGTCTACGAGGGATCGAACCCAGGATATGTGGCTCAGCAATTCCTAGACCAACGAAGTCAGTATAATATAAATATATAATAGACCCGTTAACCCTCTTGATACTTACATATAAAATGTAACACAAATGAGGAAACGTAGTATCACGATATCCTTCAAATGTGAAATTCTATTAGCAGTTTCGTGCAACGTGTCTGTCTGCTCGTCTTGATGGTTTGCGCTCTTTAGTATAACATCCGCAATCTGGACACTCGCAAAACTTTCATCTCGCTCATTTGTATGTTGTTCGACAGCCGCCTGGGGCTCGACAGATTTGTCGATTGTTTTCGGCCATTTTATTACTTTTTCCAATTCTGGTTGTTTCTCGTATGTCCACGTTTCATGTTTACGACGTTTATAAATACTCACAACGCGTGCTGGACTGGAGAGGTGAGGGCGCGGGGTGGCGCGCACGTGACGCGGGCTGTTCGCAGGCGGCGGACGGCACCCTGGTGCGCTGGGCGCACCTGGCGCGCCTGGTGGAGTTCGCGCTGCAGCTGCAGCGCGTGCTGGCCGCCATCAACGAGCAGTCCTTCAACCACTTCGTGCTGCGCATGGGCATCAACCACGGGCCCATCACCGCCGGCGTCATCGGCGCGCGCAAGCCGCACTACGACATCTGGGGCAACACCGTCAACGTGGCCTCGCGCATGGAGAGCACCGGCAAGGCCGGCTGCATCCAGGTACCGCGCCACCGCCCGGGCCCACCGTTACGTCATTCCTACGGACACACATTCTTTTATTGCATTGTAATTTCATATATTCTTATGGTCTCGGTTACGGTTACGGCTATAAATGTAAATTACGCGAACTATGCAGCGTGTAAGAGTAATTTCTCACAAAGACAATGTGTACTGCATATTCTGTCGATTAAGGCACATATAACAAGCAGAAGATGACCAAACACTTCACCGTGATAACTTGATAGCGAGGTGTGGGTGCGTCAGCAGTGGGAGCGGTGGGCAGCAGCAGGCGCAGTGAAGCCTCGGGACGAGGAGTGCCTTCCTCGCGATTGGCGAGCTCACTTCTGCGTTTTGGATACCACCGCTTATGATTTTTTGTCAAGCATTCAAATCTTCTGTTTTAAAATATTTGCAGGTAACGGAGGAGACGTGTCAAATTCTCCAGAACTTCGGCTATTATTTCGAGCAGCGCGGTCTAGTGGCGGTGAAGGGCAAGGGCCAGCTGATGACGTACTACCTGCAGGGGAAGCACGATACGAATATTGCACACATTCCCGTTAGTATATTTTTTTTTCAAATTTCCTTCAGATATTTAGTTTTTTGTAATGTGAATGATAACATTATCATTACAAAAGAAGAGCCAATAAACCTCGTGGAAGTAAATAAGAAAGAAATGAAAACAGAGCTCATCTAATGGCTCCTTTTCTTTGCTTCAGATCATTAATTAATCTAATTTAAACTCGTTTAAACGTTTAAGAGAAGAACGACGAGAGGAGATACTGATAGTGTTACTAAGGCGGGAGTTATTTTGTTGCCATTTATTGCTACAATGTTTTTGATATTATCTTCCTTATATGGAATCGTGAGAGATTAATCTGATTCAATTTTATGACGGCTCTTTACTGCACTATCTCAAAAGGTTTTGTCCTTTTACGGCGCCTGATTACGTACGTGGTGTCGGGGCGCGGGGTGGCCGCGACGTGCACGTCATGATGAAGTTTTGTTCATTAGCGGCTGAGTAATGTTTTGTTGCATTAGCGGCGCGGTGCACGTCGAGGTCTCGATGGAGACTGTCGTTTCGTAGGAGGAGAGTGTCGTTCCGTCGAGGGTGAATTTTGATTTCCCTTAGTACTTTGTTCTAAAAGCGTTGAATAATTTGCTTGTTAATTTGATTGATACAATCGCACAGTTGATCACCATAAGTCCATATCGGCATAAGGGCTTGATAATATAATAGTAAACTGTTTTGTACTTTTTAAAGTCGCAATAAAACTTTCTACTAGCATTGGGATAACATAGGTGTGTAATTAGTACAGGAGCGGACTCAGGATACTACCTTGTGGGACACCACTGTTTGTTTCCTTAAGTTTTGGATATCATCCTGTCACACTCTATTATTTTAGATAAGTAAGACTCTAAAATATCGGCCAACTGGTTTAGAAGCGTAGTCCTTAATATATTTATGTGGTTCTTGTGCCATACTTTATCGTAATGTCCGCAATGTCCAGCAAAACTGTAGTTATCCTCTGCGCATGATGACTTACTTTAAATGCTCAAATAATCACGCTAAAGACGTGCGTCTTACAGATTTTAGATGATTTGGAGATTATAATGGTGTATAGATTATTATATTTTCCTTCTTTCTGAAATCCAGAAGCGCAAGAAATAAGAGAATAAAGTTGTATCTTAGGATTCAATTTGGCTGAAGACTATAAAAGTCTTAATTTACTTAAATTTTATCTAGAAAATTGCATTCTTGGATTGGATTTGGAAATATTAGTATGGTCTTTTCGTAAACAGTAAAGAAAATTTATAATATAGCGTTAAAATTCCACAGAGTGGTAAATTACAAGCCTTTTGTGTTCTGAGACAGGGTGCGCAGCAGATGAGAAGAAGTTCTCCCCAATATTGGAGTGATAAACAAACGGAATAGAACGATAGACAATGAAGCATTCAATCAAAATTGCTTGCTAATTTCAGAATTTAAAGAGGTTATAATGTTTTTTAGTTATACCCACCCCTGTTTAGATTACTTAAGAAACACGCTGCGTAGCGCGCGAGCGAGGCGCGGCCAGAAGACAGAAGAGCGCGCGGCGGGCGGACAGTCTACCCGGACAGGCCGCGTGCGCGGCGGCCTGCGCGGGCCGGCCGCCCGCCCGCCGCGCGCCGCCCGCCCCCGCCCGCCCCCCGCCGCGACGCCCAGCCCACATTCCCTCTTTTCCATTTATAACTCGCTTGTATAATGTTTTACATATGTATCTCCCGACTTCATCCACCTGCCTCGGTACAGTCACAGCTTTACGTAGGCTCCCTTCAAGATGGTCGTTGCCCGCAATCCCCACGCTGAGTTTGCGTATTGGGGTCGCAGACACAGAAGCCGCAGACGTCCCGCAGCGTCCTCATCGCCGGCTGGCGGCAGCCAGTGCGCTTAATAAAGCATAAAATAAAAGCAAACTTTGTCAAATGTCTAAATAGGTTAACAAATTAAAAATAATATATCTTAGGTAGCTTTTATTGTAATAGGTTTATCTGCATGAGGAGTTTTCAAATGATTGTAAAGCCCAAGTAAATGATAGTTTTTGGTATAGTACTCAAACTACTGAACCAATTATATATGAGAAGGAATTTCATGGACACGCTGTACGGAAACCTGAAACATGTGGGTGTAAATAATACCGCTGAGTACTAAAAATAAAAGCAACGACTACCAGAAAACTGTCCCGGCATCGTCATCGGCCCTGACCCGCGCGCCGCCCCCGGGGCGCCGGCGGAGACCCGGCCTGGCTAGCTGGCACTAGAGGGGGCACGCGGCACGGGATGTCAGCTACGTTGCAGACAGTGGTGGGGCTCAAAACTGGCTCGTACAATTCCAGCTGGAGCCGGCGGCGCAGCCCGACGGCGGGGCGGAGGCGCGCGCGCGGGACGACGGCGACGCCGAGCGGCCCCTGCTGCCGCCGTAAACACCCCATCAATTCGCTGCCCCATCTTTTAATATGATAATAATGTAATTTACGGTAAAGTAGTCCGCTCCTCTGCTGGACGCGGGGCTGGAGGGATTGTCCTCCAACAGGAAAAACGATCATTAAATCTAGATTTACGTTCGTCTGTCCCATGAAGAGCAGTACTCTGCTAAAGCATAGGCACGCGGTGCGGCCGAGCGCGCGGGGCGGACAGCCGAGAGCGTCGCCGCCGGCGCTCCGTGGACGGGCTGAGACCATGTTTGTTTTGCATTTGAGTATATTTTTCTGAATCTCCCTCATAAATATACCTTACACACATACCCTGCCAGTACCTCGTGTGTATTTTGCTCATCGCGAGTATCGATCGCTGGAACTCGATTTTGACAATAAATTATTACGAGCGACGCGTCCCATTCTTAATGTACGTAATAATTATAATTTCGTTGTAACTTATTTTTAGGATTATCATTTTAAAGGTAGGATTGTAGATATTGGATGTAGTAAGTGTATCGAGTCACTTCGGCAGTGAAACGTTAGCGTATAGAGTTTACGCAAAACAAAATACACAATATAGTCAGTACTCATTGTGTGGACATAAGCACTCGAACTTATAAAACCTGTGTAAGACTTATTTTATATATTTATTTGTTTTTTTCATAGACATTTTTATGAAAACTATTCAGTATATTTGTGATATTTTACCTGTAGGGCTGGCAACGTTGCCCACCGGCGGCCACCTACTATCCCGTGCATTGACATCCTGCTCGGCCACAGGGCTATTGTGACCATAAAGTTAAAATGTTATTTGGTAACATCAGAGTTGGTATAAAACTGATAATCTCTGCTGTAAGGTAAAGGTAGAAATAAGTTTAAAGACTTCCTTATACTGTAATATGGAACATTTCATTCTGTAAAGGAGACCCGACCTTTTACTATGGGAATTGGTACCAAATTGTACAGTAATAAAACTTTGACTATTTTTAAGGTAATGTATTAGATCAAAGGCGAGCTTTATTTCACTTCGCTATCTAGCGGGGTTTATGAGATATACTAGTTTAAAGAGCACTCAACATCGCAGTCTTGCCAGGTCAGAAAATTGACTTGACTGCTTTCTTTTTAAGAAAATATAAGGGTTATTGTAATAAAGAGCTGTAGATTCTTTTTATTTTATTAAATTTTGATTTTGTAAGGTCAAAATAGGATTGCGCTAAACGATAAATCTAAACAATGTACCATCCATACTATATTTTCAGTGGAATATAAAATATAATAATGGCTTAT
>DWEI01006404.1:0-10120 GCA_018245875.1 Mysoria ambigua | reverse complement strand
GGCGATTTCAATTATTGCAAGCAAGGTATTAGTAAAAGCACACACAAATAAATATGGAATTGGCAATTTGAAAATAAGTACTTTCCAAAATCAAATCTTTTAACAGAACCGTGACGGTAGGTTTGTCACCCGTTTCGTTTTTTTTAACGAAAGAACTAAGTTCACGAAATAATAAATACTGAAGAAAAGCTATCTTCTCAGGATTTGCATTAAGACACGATAGGTAACCGTTGTTGCAACGTATTATGATGGGATAAGTCTTAAGACTTATCCAAAATTTAGCTTAAGCAAAGGATGTGTTGAGGATGAAATCCTGGCTACGAATGTGAATGCTTTTGTTGCTCGAAGAACGAGCACACGTGCAAACACGGCAATTCCGACTAGTGTCTGCTACTGAAAATGGACTACCGAAATATATTTAAAATAAAACAAATTTTAAATCGTCGTGTACATAAATACATACATATGTAGTGTAAAATGAAAACATAAGTGGATATATAAAACCAAGAAAATATTTAACTGTTAAATACGTATTAAATATAATCTTATATACATACTGGTGTAAATATAATATAAACCATATATATACCTACATATGTAAATGTTTTTAAATCTATCTAAAGCGAACAGAAAAAAATATACCTAGCAAAACGGACTTAACATGATTAACATAATTTCGTTACAAGGATTTAAATGTCAGTAGCGAAAAAAAATACTTTATAACAAATTCGATTTCGGTGCTGAAGTGATAACATCTATTCCGAGAAGCGGCAACCATTTTGATAGTAACGCTTCGTCACGGCTTCGGGGCCATATTAAGTTGTTTTACCTGTTTAGAATGCTTTCATTGTTTTATTCTCTAAATAAATTGTTTAGTACTAGATAATTTAATACGTTACACCTTTACTTTATTTAAATTATTTCATATAGACATTTAAAGTATTCTACTGCCTCGTTGGTCGGCTTTGTTGTAAGGGCGACCGTTGATCAAATAAGTTGGGTATAAATCCTGCGTCAGTCACGATTGGATTTTTCTAGCTTATATTATCAAGTAACGGCTTGGAATCTGGATATGTATCCGGTGTACAGCGTTGGTCTTACCGTACTCCTTACTTACTACACTCTTCTGCATACCTTTTCGCGGATTAGAAGTGTGATATTACTTTTCTTCAAAGTAAAAATCATTCAGATATTTGTCTGATGGTGGAGTCAGAAGTCTTCGAACAGCTATGCGAACCTGGCTTGACAATGAAAGCTTCGACTAACCTACCTATTTAATATTCAGCAATCAAATGAAACATGCCTATGATATTCTAGCTCCCATTGGGAATTTTAAACTTGTTTGTCTTGTTTCGTAACGTGTACACATTTAAAAAGATCAATAATTCTTAAATGACTAGGTCGGTGTTTTAGATATAAACTGGTATTGTAAAAATCGATTTGAATCTTGATCGATTATTCGATTATTAAAATCGAGTATCAATTAATTTTGAAAGAAATGATCAATTGTGTATCTCCTATTCAACTTAGTATATCATAAATGAAACTTAAGCAAATAAAGATAATACCTAATTGGTCTGTTTTGAAAAACTTTAAATCATTCATGAAGTATTGATATTTATCGAGTAACTTTGACGTATGTATTATAAAAGATTACAAGTACCTACATATGTATGTACAAACATATACATACCTATATGAGATGGATTTCCTACATTATAAGAAATATCATATACCGGTTAGGACATTACTAATTTATGGTTTGTACAAGGTGTCAACCGAATGGTAAAAAAACTATGATTTCTTGTTTAGAAGTTTGAGTTTTTTTTGTCGCAGCTACAAATAATCTTGTACCTCATGGTCCCGAAACAAAGATTGAACAGCTGCTTGATTTATAGTGAGATAGTCGATAGTAGCATACCGTGTCTTAAGTAAAAGCGCAAACTAAGGAAAATTTTATAAATGTTTTGATTAAGAATACATCTGTTTGATTAAGAATAATTCTCTTGTGTTATTTTACAATATCTTTTAAAACCTTTCATTTTTTCTTTTTTGTCCTTGGAAAACTAATGACAGTATCATAGAATCAGTATATTTTAATGCGTGTCTCAAACAACAACGCAATATACAATAGATTAGGGTATAATCTCAACAAGATTAGGTATAACAGGAAATAAGGAACGTGAGAATTATAAAAATTAAACCGCGTTGCTCCGTCCCGCGCCCCTCCCGACTCTTGGCGCTCGATAATTGAGACGTCAATTTTTTAGAGCGGCCCGTCCGGACCGCTTTTTGAATATTTATAACGTGTGCGGCCGGTAATTTAAGTTTACTTCTCGTTATCTTACTGCCTTTATCTAACTCGGTTCTCTTCGGCTCGTAACGATTAATGTGGATTCCGATGTGTTCTTTTAGAAAAAAAAATAGTCAAACAAGAGATCTCTAAACTATTTTTTAAGGAAAACTTGACGCGCGACAGCTTTGTGATTCGATCTATAAACTGTTCTTTTTTTCTAAGATGACAATGTGCTACAAATATGCATTTACGATTTATTATTTATACTTTTACTGCACGATGAATCACGACCGGATTGTTTGATTGTTTTAAGACTAGACTATTGGACTATTGGACTATTGGAAGATTCTATAAAAAATACAGCCAACAACAAAATGTCGCTTTGTACATTTCTAAACATTGTTATTTGAGGACAGTTTTTCCTGGTAGGTATACCTACTTATAAGTACAATTAGGTACCAACGTCTGAGCTTGTACTGTTATATTATAAATGTATGTACTTTTATTATCTGTAGATAACTATTATTAGAACAATATACATACATGCCTTTTAGTTAAATTACAAATGTTGGTAGATCTAACGTGATCTAATAGCTGACTTTCATTATTACGAATTTATATTAAATAATGTATGTACGTAATTATTATACATACCTACCTAAGAGGAACCAAGTCCCCTCTTGTACTTGATGCAACACGAACTCAGCAGGTACAACCTTAAATCATTCTGAGCGACGTGATTGAAAAGGTTTTTTTTTACATCTATCATTAAGTCTTGCTTAATAATAGAATAAAAGGTGACGGCCATGACAAAAAATAAAGTCTTTTCAAAGTCATCGTGCACAATTTAGACGTCAATCAGACTTACCATGATGGCGTCTTTGTTGAATTTCCATGGCTTTTGTACGTGATGCACGTTGAACGCTCTTTTCAAATCAAAAGTATCGCGAGACGCAAAAGTGCTAAGCCCCTCTATATAAGTACAAATGATCCGTGAAATTACAGCTCCCGAGTTTTAGGGGCTTATAGTAGCTGGTTTGGAATTATTAACTACAGTATGTATAATTAATGTCACAGGTCCGATCCTATGAAATTGTCGATCTTTAATAGTAAGTATTTAGTGTGAAAATTTACATTCTTCATTGTATATATAATATTCATTTAATTTTGATAATACACGCACCTATACAATATATTTACAACATTTTTAAACACATGCCTACCTATGACATTTTTATTGCTAATTTGATTTTCCGTCATGTTTTTTTTCACGATATCGTCTTTTAGAAACAATGGAAAAATAGAAATTTAGATCTCAACTATTAAACTTTTGTTGAAATAAGACGAACATTAAAAAGTACATTATAGCGAGAGTAGATTAACAGCACATACTCATTAATTCATCTTTATGTCGAATAAAAAACGCTGAATAACAGCAATAAAATTAATTGATTGAAACTTGCCTTAACTTATTAAATAGACACATAAATGGGGGAATTCTGTACCGAATTTGGCCGTTTTTGGCCAAAATGAATGAGTATGGATATGGGGAAGCACGCAAATAATGCAGTACACCTTCTCGAGACTTGACATAATAATTACTGTAGGGGTAACTATACATACTACAAAGAAATGTACTCGATGATAGAAAACGATCCAGATTTATTTTGTCGATTGTTCTATTGATTCCAGTCCAATTCGTCTTCGCGGCATCGCATGTCCACATGCAATGAAATGGACCGTCTTTAAATTACAAGATCTCAAATATTCCATGTACAAAATATGAAAATTTATATTTTTTGTTTAGCTTTGTATTTATTACTTAGATATAATATTTGATACTATAAACACTCATTTTATTGTAACAAAAAATATTTTTGGAATTGGCGGGAAAAATTACAATTTTATGGTGCATGCATGCACGCATGCAATGCATATAGGATAAAAGTTATAAATATGGTTAATGACGAATTTAAAACTATAGAAAAATAGTGTCTTATAACTTGTTATGGCGTTCGGATATCTAGTATGTAACATACTCAGAATTAATATGAATATGTCTGTCTGTTCGATTTGCACATCAAACCCGGTAATTCGTCGTCACAGTTTCGCTTGAGGATAGTCGGAGAAAAAGTTGTTGTGCAAGACAGTTTGGCGTATGCGTCCTTGTCAATTTGATCTTTAGAAATTTTTGCTAAAACGCGAGTAGGTTAGTAGGTGAGTAACTAGATGCTTGGAAGTCTATAATTACTGTTTTAGAGTCCATTATACATTATAATACGAGCGACAAGTAGGATTTAGGGAACTTGCAGCTCCGAATTTACAGAAGTTGATCGTTTCAAACTGACAACGCAATAGTCATTGTATGTTAGGCAACGCGATAGTCATTGGAATAGGCTTTGATTGTTGGCCTTGAAATTGAACAGTGGATGAATCCACTGCACAGAACGTGCAGTTGGCATACATAGACAAATTGATGAAATAATAACATTAGTGAGAGTAAGTGAAGCACCAAAATAAAAAATAAAAATAATTAGAGAATCTGTTATAATACCAGAAATTCAATATATCAAGAGATATTTATTATGTATTTTTATATTATCTAGTAGTAGTTCGGAGTCTGGGCATGTATCCGATGCATAGCAATAGGATCACCACCTATTCCATAGTGGGACGTAAACGTACCAGGTGAAACGTGGGAGTATTCCGCATTCCTCTGCTCACCTTTTCGGCGATTACAAGCGTGAAGTTTCGATATTTATTATAGAGGTGGTAAACAATTTTCTTGTTCTCGAATGGTTTCTCCAATTTATGAATTTTGTTTCAAGCATAGCGCCATCTAGTACTACATCATTGAAGAAAAAATAGCTAAATAATATTGTTATTGAATCAATGTCAATATAAACTCATGTTAAAATTTCAAGTTTTGTTTTATATCTTAATATAATATTAAACTGAAAAGATGTTCAGTACTTTCTGTGTTTACGTGTGATTATTGGTCTACATTTTCATAAGGTGAACGCATCGTTAACAACATGACAATCTGTGGCGAATGTCCACACAATGCGAATGACATTTTAGAATCTGACAGTTCTCCAATTTTATTCACAGAATAAATAGTGACATGTTTTATTTATTGGCCTTTTATTATGTTCAAGTAAATTTGTAAACGATTGTATGTTAATAATATTTGAAAACTATTGTCGAGTTGTGCGTTGGATTCTTATATAATTCTGATGTGAAAGTGTTTTTTTGACATTTGGATACATCGCTTGTTGATTAGGTACTTTTACTTTTGTTGGAAAGGATTGCTTCACTTCGTGTACTGTGTATTAATTTTTTGCATCGCTTGCACGGCGATGTGTTTTTGTTTGCGAATACAAATGTTCATTTACAGCTAGGACTAATCGGGATATTATAATCTGAGGTCAATGTCGCACGTTCATCGAATCGACATTTGTAACTTGTGTTTATTACGTTGATCATACTTAGTCTTTTGGCTAATTGGGTTTATACTAATCTTATTCACATTAAAAATTGCTGTACGTACTAAATTTGCCTGTTTTATTAAATACGTACATTTCGTTTTCAGATTTGATGTCTAAGATATGGATGTATTGAGACAATACTAAAAGCATTACTTTTAAATACAGAGAGTTTATACCTTTAGAGTTTCTATAAGCAATAAAAATGAGTAACGCAGGTGGGCCTCGTTTGATGAATAATTTGCCTCCTGGTGTGAATCCAGATAACAATGTTTTACCTGGTGTCCCAGTTCTTAATCAAGGATTGAATCGTAATAGAACTACTAATCCTAATCCTCTCTTTAATGTGAGAGAGAGATTATTTCATGCATTGTTCTTTAAATTCGCCATAGCTTATGCAAGAACTTTTCCAAGGCCTGTGAGAAGATTCTTTGAGTTCCTTGTATTATTGAAGGCACTCGTGGCATTTTTTGTCCTGGCATATATACATATAGCATTTTCAAGAACACCAACCACATGTCTGAATCATGTTAAAGACAGCTGGCCGAGGGAGGGCATTCTTAGAGTGGAGATATTGAGAAATCCCGATCAAGGTTACACTATTGAACAGAGTTATGCCAGGGAGCGCAAGCTGAAGAAAGAAAAGGATGAGTACAGCTCGATGTTGAGCATTCTGTCGACTGAAGGGTTAGTATAACAAATTGGATCAGTAATAATAATCATAACAACATTTATTCTAAATTTATTATAATATATCTAAAAAAAATATAATTGCCTGTGCATTATATATATCTTCCTGCTAGAAGCTATGCAATCAATTGTGAAACTCGAGGTTGGTTTGCCTTACAACTCCAAGCTAGGTTGAAACACTGTTGAGAGGTCTCTGTTCATAAGACTACAGATTGTTAAACTATTTGTGGCCTGCCACATAGGCACTTCTAAACTTAAATAAATCAGCTTGTATTTATTTATTGAATAGTTAATTGTATCAAACAATCATCATAATCAGCCAATTTAATTCAAATGCTGGATAAAGGCCTTCTATGAGTGGTTTTTTCCATAACTCCCACACAGGGCATGCAGGTTGACGATTAATTGCAACACTTGTTATTACGGCTTATTAGTTATGTGCTTGTCAATATTTGGGTTCAGATTTGTATGACGTAGGTGTGATAAGTTTCATAGCAAAGGTTTTTGATATATTTTCACACACAATACACTATGTTGACTGAATGTTTATCATTATACTGATTGTGTTGTTATATGATCATAATGACTGCCTCGCAAGGGTTGGTGGCTGCAAGTCTGACTACAAATCAAGTGGCTCTCGGTCGGACCCCTAGGTCTGATGAAGTGTTGTCGTGTTTTTCACACTTAGAACTCTAGGGAGTTGTTTGGGCTCTGGGTTTGTGCCCAATGTATCAACCTCTATTTTATGTGAATTGCATCGTAATGGAGACATGCAGGCAGTTCTACACTCTTCCATGTATTCCTTTGGGAAAATATTATTGTAGAGTTATATTTACATTCCTATGAAAATATATAAAAGTGGTGGTTATTGTATTGTAAGATAAGGAAACTGTGTTTATTTGATTAAATATTAATATAGGATAGTTTAAATACTAAACAAATAATGTTTACTGTGTAGATATATTGAGGGCATAGAAATGGTTTCATCTTAGCTTATCATTTATGTGCAAATAATGATTTGTTATCAATTAATATAAATCAAAATAGGAAAATTTACATTGTTTTCATAAAAAAAACAAGAAAATGGAACGGTTTAATGTCATTTTTAATACTAAATTAAGAAAAGTCCAAATTTAGTATATAAATTTTTGTCACCCCACTTCACAGCTAAGTCGTATAAATGTAGGTCAGTAAACAGAATTACAATTTAGTGTTATAAATAAACTTGCCCAGACTAGAAAGTGAACTGATAAATATTGTTATCAATGTTTATTCTGATACAGTAATGTTAAATAAGTTTACTTGTTTGTGTTTGCAGGCTCATCACCATTGAATCATCATCTGGTGATGACATTGAAGATGAGTATTTACGTGATGGTACAGATTATGGGAATATAACCAGAGTTCATGAAGAAACTGATGATGTGATAGAAAATGATCATATTATGGAGACACTATATTACTTGAACAATAAGCCTGAGTTGGTAGCAAGTAACGGAGATATGAAACTCAACGTGTCAATGGGCCCCGAAGGGGACGTGGAGTTGTCTACTTCAATTTGGAAAGGAATTATGGGACTTGTAGAGGACACAGACCAAGATTCTAAAACAACTGATGTGAGTATATTTTTATGTTGAGTTTTATGGATGTTGTAAATAGTGTGGATTGGCATACACTATAAGTACTTTAATGGCAACAGACTACTAAAATCTGGTTTAGGTTAAATATTACAGGGGGTAAATAATTATGATATAATAAATATCTTTAAAAAATGTTGTTTCCAATAATAAGTCAAGTTGTAGTACAGATGTATTAATTAGTTAATGTGAAATGTTAGAACAAAATAAAACAAATGGGTGTCAAGCAAGATACTGTTATAAAATCATATTTGACAACATTTAAAAGTTTGTTTAAGTCATTCAGTTCTGTGTCTATCGGTAAAATCTTCCATGAAGAGACAGCCTAGAAATGAGGATTTGTATATAGTAGCAATTATATTGGTGACATCAAACCTGTAATTCTAGAAGAGGGTAGGCATATGAGTGCAGTACACTCTCACATTTTACCAGTTCTATTTACATCCCACCATAGAATAGAAGTGGCATAGTAAAGAAATGAAGGAGTTCTATAAACATTTACTGCAAGTCATCCTTAGATCAATAGTTACAAGAAACTTCAGTGCCAACAACTTTTACCCTTAAATTCAAAAATCGTTAGACGCATATGGTATTTTCAGCCAGTCATCTCTAGGTCAGCAGTATTGTGGATTTAACTGATATCTTCAATGAAATTCAAAAATTGCACAGAAATGTTATTATTATATATCTTATCTTTATGTGATGATTTGCACGTATGTGATAGATTCTATATTTTATGTGATAAATATATGTATATAAAAAATAGGTATATAAATAGTTACTTAGGTATAACCATTTCTGGTTACATTTTCTCATATCAGTACTGCACTTTGAACTTTGATTTTATAATTTGACAGTATTGTGTGTTGGCTGTAATTTACGATTTTAAAATTTGTTTTGAGCTGATTTGTCATTTGTCTATACAAATTCAAGAATTTTGAACGTAGTTTGTTGAAGTCTTTATTTTTCATTGTTTTTTTTATTACTTTTTAATCAGATCTGTGATTAGTCCACACAAAATATCATCAAACATTTGGTAAATAATTTGTTGTCTCTATTCTTTCTTTTTCTTTTTCTTTTTCATCTGGTACAGTTGTGATCAGTCTATTTGTATTAAAATTCCAGTATGCCAAATGTAGGTATCACTTTATTTATTTGGTGCGCTGACCTTGTGATGAGAATGCCTTTCAACACTGGTACAACATCATTTCACAACTGAATGTTTGCAAATTATGCAAATCTGTTTATGCAATGTACATGGAATATTGAACATATATAAAATATATACACAAAATGCAAATTTTATTAGCATTTTCAATTTCTCTGTTATAATTAATATATGTAGGCAGTGAGCATAGAATGTCAATATTTCTATCCGGACATGGCAGGTGTGCCTATTTTATACATGTATGGTGTTAGTACGAAATACCGATATCAGGTATTTTCCATATTCCAAATTATTATAATCTGTTCATTCACAATAGGCATAATAATATGGTCATGGCACATTACACTGTATTATTGAAGTAAATCAATTACAAATGTATGCATAAAAATGTAATTTAATTATTATTTTCTGAATTCATTATTAACATTTATTCTTTTGATCAAAGGTGTATTTGTTTTATATATTTAGAAATCGTATTGAGCTATCACTCCCTATTTACTTCCATGTCTCCTTAAAAAAACTGTTTCATAAGACTTGTAAAAAAATAAATTACACCCCAATCGAAGAGACACACAGATATCACATAATGATCCTTCATTGAGTTTGTATCCAAATTTTAATTAAATAGATTAAAGATTTAAAAATAATGATAAATTTTTGAAGGTAACCAAACTATTGTGTTCGTTTTACAGGACTCTGTAGACGCTGCGGAGGGGGAGGATACTTCTAAAGGTATTGTTATTTAAGATATATTTTATAATAGTGTTGATTTTTTTTAGTGAAAATTAAAAGTAGCGACCCGGAGCCTGCATTTGTGCCCGGTGCATGGCAATAGGTTCTCCAT
>DWEI01006403.1:0-10120 GCA_018245875.1 Mysoria ambigua | reverse complement strand
AATATCGATCGTTATACTTTCTCAAGGAGAAAGTAACTCTGCCAGTGATGATAAACAGACGCGGCTTATCACTGTCGGAAGCGTAGCTCTCGGGTAGTGTAATAATAATAATAATACTTAATAAGAGAGTGTTAAATTATTGCTTGCACCGCTAATTTTCGCTGGAGACGCGAAATGAAAGTGTATGGAAACACGTCAGGAAACGTGTGGATAGGGAATTCCTATGATGTCGAGGGACAATAAACAAAAAGAAATGTTGATTAATTTGAAATCATAACATGAATGACGATATACGTAAAGTGGCTGACAACGGTTGGATGCGAAGTACTGAAGATCGACCTCAATGGCGTACTATTGGAGAGGCCTATGTCTAGCAGTGGACGGCAATAGGCTGATGATGATTCGACTGACCCGTTGGTGCAGTGGCTAGTGAGCCTGACTGTTGCGTCAGGGGTCGTGGTTCCGATTCCCAAGCAGAATAAACATTGATATGATGAGCACAAGTATTTTTTATATGTCAGGGGTGTAAAGGAAGAAAATATCAAAATTTAATCATGTATTTGTATGTGACTATTTAGTTTATCAGCCGTAACCATAACGCAAGCTCTTGTTTCTTACTTTTATATCACTATGGCCGTGTTTGTTCTTATGACCGTCCGTGCAGCTGTGACTAATATACGCGACTAATTAGTACAAAATGCATGAACGTTCAGTTGCAGGGTTGTCATTAAGTTCCAAATGAGCATATTAACATACTGACTCATCTAAAGTTGCACTCGTTGCATTCTTAACGAACGTGTAACAAATTAGCAATATAATTAAATTTAATGATAATTATAATATCGAAAGCGTTTAGGTTACGCTACAGTATTGAAGTCTTAAAATAAGTGTTTTATTTATGCTAAGTATTCCATTCAGGCAGGTAAACTTGTGTTTGTATCAGGTATAACTTTTTTTCGATCGATATATTCAAAAGCTTTGCAAAATAGAATCGTGCCGACTGTATGTAGTTCTCATGTTTTACTACATATTTTCATTTAATACGTCTCATAGCATTTAACATAATTTTTTTACAGCATGAAATCTTTAAAAATAAACTTTTATTTTTCAAATAAGTTGAAAACTAACGTTTAATATTTATTTTTAATGATACGAACATAAACAAAGTTACAGAATAACAAAAAATATATAAACAATTTATTTCGTTTACCATTATAGAGTCAGTAATGATTATAATACAAACAGCAAAGATTCAACAAATTAAATTTTAAAAGGCTTTGATCAAATGTACTGGCTGCCAAAAAAAGTATAATACGGTTACAACGAGCGCGCTTAAGGCGGATTTATATACGAATAATAAACATGTAATCGCGATGCGTTCAAGTTCAAGCTACATTTGACAAGACATATTAACGGTACCACAGATGCTCTGACTTCCGCGACGCGACCACAACGAGACCAAGTCTACTGATAAACGCGTCATCCGTCAACACCTGTCCTAAAGTTATCCAATTTGTTTAATAAATAATTGACATTCCGAAGTGCATATACCTAAGAAGTAAAACAAAACACTGTGCCTTTTAAATTTTAATTGAAATTAATTGTATTAACTACGATATAGTTTATAAACTAGCCATTTTAATAAAAAGCCATTGTGATTCTTATGGCATAAAGAGCTGTTGAAAAGCTGCTATGTGAACACACACAAAATATAGTATGAAATGAATGAAATATGCAGGTCATACAAACTTGTTTTAGTGCGTCGTGGGAAGTCAATGTCAAACGGAAGGTCGTTGATATTACAATAAAGTCACGCAATTATCGTATCTATTTAGTCTTATTACGTCCTGTAACGGTTGAATAAGTTATTTGACCTGTTCTGATTGCTTTACGGTGAAGCAGTGAATAGCAGCGAAGCGAGTGTGGGGCGAGTGTAGTTGTTTGTGTAAAAACTTGCTCTAATTTTCTTCACATGTGTGTCATGGTAAGTCTACACCAATAGACCTATTTATTTGTATATAATCATCATCATCACCAACCTATCACACAGTCCAACGCTGAACATATGCCCAAATTATGTATCTATTTAGATATTGTACTTGAAGACAAACTTTGTACCTCTTTTTAAAAATATTACGGGCACGCAGTTATAGACTTAAAAAAACGTAACTTCACGCCTGTAATCCGCGAAGCCGTAGATAGAGTACATTCCCACGATTCACCATTTAAACTCTGGTACTCTTTAACATGACCGAAAAATCAACTAATTACGGCCGAACTTCAATCACTATTGCGACAATGGTAATGGTTTTCGCAGGGATTAGTTTCTTTTTGCATTTCATTGTATGCGATTGTTATTAGCAGAGACAAAAAATAAAAGTCATAAAATTTTCTACAATAGGGAACCATTCATAAATAGGTATTAGTACCAATGTGAAGAGAAAACATTGTATCTTTGTAACTGAGTGCGTCCGTGGGACATTAAAATATACCGTTATGAACTTGTTAAGAAATCGCATATGGATTGTGCTGAAATTGTTCCGCTACTTCTTTCATAACGTACAGACATTTAAATCACTGTCATTTTAAATTACCGTAGACTGTATAAAATACCATCACACTTCGTTAACCACAAACACTCATTGTGATGCTTAACAAGCAAACGAGGTCTTGATAAATGGACACGATAAGAGCTTGATGCCGGGAATTAGTATGATGAACGTGAAAGACGCCTTTCAGGTCTATAAGAATAGAGATATGTGGTGGACGATGGTCTCTGCCTATCCGCAACCCACCTGGCGTGAGGATATCATATTGAATTTCCTGAAGATTTTTTACACAGACTAGCATACATATGCCAACTTGTACAAGTTAGTAAGAATACTTCGTGACAATTAATAATAAAACGCCATTTTATGATTTTATTAAATTTATTTACGCTATATTTCATTAGTGTTCTTATTAAATAGACTTGTTGATAATGATAATTGAGATTATTATTATTAACAAAAATGACTAAAACAAATTACTAACTGGACATAGGACTGGTGGAGTTTGACTGCTATTAATATTTTAAGTGCAGAAGTAATCCGTAGAAGGTACTTTTCTATACGATTCGACGTTGAGGATAAATACATATCTATCTCTGTGGACTGAGATTTTTTAATTATCAGCTTGGATTTTATTAGAAACTAGTCACCGACTTCGGTCAAGTTGAGCACTTTTTTAGGTTTTAGTAATGAGCAATTTGACCGCCTCGTTTGTTGAGTGGTTACAAACGCGACTGCGGATCGGGAGGTCCTGGGTTAAAATCCTCGGTACTAGTTGTCGGTGTAAAAACTGGTGAAACGCGATAATCGCGATAATAAGTGATGGCCTAGTGTTTTGAAATTCGAGCTCTCACTCCGTGAGACCGGGTTCAAATCCCAGGCGCGCACCTCTTAAAAATGTGTATTTTAAGTTTAAATATCACTTGCTATTACAATGAAGGAAAATATTGTGAGGAAACCTGCACACCATGAGTTCAGAAAAAAAATGTTCTCTAAGGTGTGTGAAGCCTGCCAAACGGCACTTGGCCCATGTTCCAGCAGTGGAACGATAGAAGGGTTGATATCGATCGATTTTGAAGGAATATTGGGAAATCACAACGCAGGGACTTTGTTTTTTTCCTTAAATAATTTCTTGTTTCTTCTCAAATACATTATAATTCAAGAATTTTTGGGTTTAAAATATTTTTTTTCCAATACTTGTGTGTAGTTCTGTAGTACCTGTAAATATTTGCTATAGAATGCTCTACATTTGTACAACGCGCTCACAAGACAAATAAACACCTCATTCGCAGCTCGCCCGCGCCTCCTAACGGTACGCAACGCTCTGCCGCACGTGACATCTGACACATTTGTCACGTGACCCGCGGCGTTAGTGCACCTTGGCACACAGCGCTGCGATTGTAACAGCTCTTTATTTCACATCACCTCAAATAAGGAGACGCTAGGCGCATAATATAGTGGTCACCGGACAGCTGATTAACATGCATGGTACTACGGTTGTGTAAAATATACATACATATGTGTTTGTGTAGATTAATCTTAATACTTTTCTTAAAACTAAAATCTAATACATGTGCAAGGGCCCTTATACAACACTTGAAATGTGCTTCTTCACTGTAAGATGTATACGTAATCTCAAAGTTGGGCGGCGCCTATGGAGAGAGCTACGCTAGTTAATTATCTGCATAATGTACTCGTAATAGCGAATTAAGGGCAGGCATTTGCAAATTAGTAAGCCGCAGTGGCAATGCGTAAGCCTCGTCTTTTGTTAAAACGAATTATGACATGGCTAATGTGGTACATTAAAATGCTATTTCGCAATTAGCTGAAACTTCTGCGATTTCCGCGATTCTCTGCAACCGTCATGCGTTGCAGAAAGGCGAATCTAGAATATAATAAAAAACTTTAAATCCATCAGTAATAACGCAAAAAGAGATCAAAACATATCAGTGTTTCCATGAAAAAGATCAAAATTCGATGAAAAAGAACTCATCATTTCCGTGGGCAGCTTGAAATGACCTACGCCTGCTTAGTTAGAAGTACGCAGCGCATCCGGTCCTTAGGACTGCAAACTTGTAACACGATATGATATTATATAACCTATAGAAAAGTAACACATAGCCATAATCGACGAGGGTAACTAAATTCAACGACACAAGTAGGCTAATTACTCATACATTTAAAACACATGTGAGCCGAGAGAATTAAAGATAATGTAGCACGTATCGGAGATCACAGACCTTAAGAGGCTTAGTTGTAAATATCTACCTAGATTTATTAATTGCCACTTCTGTAGGGATATAGTTTTTAGGCTATATTTTGAGCTGTGATAAATAAATGGAATTTATGCAATGAGCCTTTTTAGTTTTTTTTTCATTTTGAGTCCATGTACACATGTACAATTATATGCAATAAAAATCAATGGCTAGAAAAAGATAGTCAATGATAGATAGAGATAGATAAGACGCAGGATATTTTTTGCGTTATGAATTTTCACCGTTAACATTCGTGATAATTTTATATAAAAATGAAATATTAACGTTATCCTCAGAATAACAATAATCCTTTGGCTGTCGCCTCTTTAAGACTTTTGACTACGTTAATGTATTATGTGGTAATCTGTGACTAACCATTCAACACTAAACGTCTTTATAGACTTTAGTAAGTTTAACCTAGCCTATCGATTTGACTTGACCCGACTTAACCTAAAGATTGCTTGGTTAGGTAATTTGGAAACTTGCATGGTATTGTCGAAGATAAACTCATGTTATGTAGAGTTGTTCGATAGAGTCAGGCTATAACTTTACTCAGGCTGTAACCTTCAGTTATTTTTACTTAGCGCTATGTATTTAATGTTACCTACTATCGTGTATAATATCATTAACATTATCCTATTTAATTTTGTATAAATTAAATCTAGATTTACAGTGCTTTTTAAATCACATTTTTAATGCTTTTATTTTATAATATGCCGAGAATGTGGGCTAGCAAGGTTTATTGAGACTGTTAGTGGTGTTGTGTACTCCCAGAACAGTAAAACAAATTCCTCACCGGTCCGTAGAGTTACATTCTGACGTAAAATTCGGTTAACTTTCGCCGGGGTAGCATAACGCAGCATACACCTCTATAAACTAGTCAAATGTCAGCATAAATTATGCAATGAAGCCGACTAGAACAATAAAGTTGCGTAAACTGCCAAGTAAAGCCTGCTAATAAAACATTTGCGTACCTTTAACAAAAGTATCCGATTATCGTGACTTTTAATGGGCTCAATAATACGAATATGTTTTTACAAAACGGAAGGTATTACGGTGAAGGAATACATCGTGAGGAAACCTGAACACGTTGAGTTCAGAAAAAAAAAATTGTTCTGTAAGGTGTGTGAAGTCTGCCAACCCGCACTTGGTTAGCGTGGCTGACTACGGCCTTAACCTTCTCATTCTACGAGAAGACCCATGTTCCAGCAGTGGAACGATAGAAGGATTGGTATCGTATCGTATCGTAATCCACAATACAATATTAGACTTATATACGAAATAACTTGTTATTTCCATAAAATGTATGTCTATCATTGGTTACACTTCTTTCTCTCATTGTTTAGTTTCGAGCTGACCGGGTTTCAAATTCTGTCACGTCTATGAACTGACATAAAAAAAAAATATGTTTGTTTTAAAAATTAGACATCACTCGCTATAGAGATGAAAAAAAAATGTCATAAGAGTAACTTAATGCATAAATTATCTAAATTGTTTGCTAAGGTGCATGATGTCTACCAGCGTATACTTGGCCAGCAGGCCAGACTAGAAACTTTATCTTTTTGTTCCAAGGTATCCCATGTACAGCAATGGAACGATAACAGTGTTGACGATGTAAATTATCATTTTTATTAATAATAATTATCATGTATCAAAAGACATTCAATGTTCCACTGTGTATTATATGATGTCTGTTCCAAAGAGTGATTTCCACTGACGTGTTACACTTGTATCAAACTAAACTAGAACCTCGACACCACTTTATACGTATATATTTATATGTATAATTAAAGTATACCTGTATGTATGTCGCTCTCAAAGCCGTGTTCGCTTTTTATATAGTAATTTGATGTCATATCGTGTTCAATATACTTATGTAATTATGGCAAAGTGTGTAGATTTCAAAATTGCATTGCAATTATTTTTTTTCAATTGTAATTGAATGTCTGTGTGTGTGTATATGTATATGGCCTTACTAATCTGTAATCTCGACTTGTTTGTTAATATAGTATTGTAAACCACAGTATTTATAACTTTGAACTATGTACAATGACCTATCTATGTGTATGTATCTAAATATATATTAATATAAATATTTAGCACAGTAATATTCACATCTGTAATTCCTAAAAAGATAGGGCGGAGGAGTGTAGGACACTCCCACGTGGATTACATTTACGTCCCACTATGGAATCAGTGGTTGGTCTATTGCCATACACCGGGTCCATATCCAAATTCCGAGCAACTATTAGAAAATGATAGTTAGAAAAATCCAGTTGTGCCCGACCCGGGATCTGAACCAGGACCTCTTGTTTGGCAATCGCAGTCGCAATCGGCTTGACTAACGAGACAGTCAGATCTAATAATTGTGCTAAGAAAACAAATAATTGTATTGTTTCGAAATGCCACACACAACCGGCGGCTTAGTAATTCACCACAGTCCTATTGGGTAGAGTAGATACAGTACTCTAACCGTCCTATCCCTATAGTCCTACTTATTTCTGTTTATACATGCACGTGGGCAGCAATGGCTTCTGAACAGCTGCTTTGATTTGCAACTGTTTTCAACCTTAGTGTTAGTGAAGTGTTGAACAATTCGAAAACTAATATGTTCGAAGAGGCAACGGCCATGACAATGCGATTCGTGCGGTTAATCTCGCGCCGAAGTCTTGCGGTGAATACATGTTTGTCCCTGAATAAAAGCAGTTCACTGTTAGATGTGGTTGTACATATGTGCGTATGTTAGCGTACAATGTGAGACATAATTGTTTTCTTTTGTAAATATTCGTAAATAGACACTTAAGAAATTTGAAATGCGATAGCCGTATAGGTTGTTTTAATAGATCTTTATATGACTGATATAATAAGATCAGTTTTTAGTTAAACATAATATATTGCGATTTATGTAAAAATTGTAGTCTTTCATTAAATAAGTAAATACATTAAAAATTAGATATAACTCGTTTCTTTCTCATTGAACCTCTTTGTAATTGATGGGGACTTGGGGATCATCTGTTGATTCTACTCAAATGCAGAAGAAACTTTTCAGACTAGTGGAGCAGTTCACTGATCATTTTGAACTAGTTGCACAGGCGATCATAAACTTTGCGTTGCTTATTAACTGAACGGCTGGGTACTAAGTCGTTTAGTTTATAAGCATAGAGCCTGTCTGGAGACGGGTTTTATTTTGATACCGTTACACGATAATCTAGGCTGCGTTGTTTGAATTGCGAAGTAAACGGAATTGCGTGGGCAAAATTTTGTGTTACAACAGTTAGTAAAGTCTAATAATATTTCGTGATAAACAGCAATACAAACTAAAATTTACAGAGAATTTAACAAGAAAGAAACCAAAAATTGCATATTCGTCATTTTTAAGTAACCTCCTGTAGCACACGATTTGGGATTCTATTTCAAAAATACCGCCAAAGTGTTGGTTAGTATAATTTACGAAAAAAAGGTGAAGGTAGAATCGTACAGTACATTTCTGGTGTTAAACACCTCCAATAGAACAAACGTTGCTAAGTTCATCGGTGATGTCATGAAGATAGTTGCTTAAACGTTTGCATAATCCATGATTTAGAAACTCACACAAAAGGTCTTTAACCCTTTCGCGAATGGGTACTCGTAATAAACACAAAATGCCGTCGCTTGGCTCCTGACGCAAGGGTTAAGTCGGCCACCTCTGAACTGCATGTAGCTTGTATAGCTTACCGGAGCGGTTACTTCATGCGAATGTTGGGAACGGCCCTGGCGATATTAGGTGACATGGTTATATAAACACTAGTATTAAAAGGTTTTTTAATTGTTAAAGATATTCATCTCTATAAGCGTGATACATATTGTAGTTAAAATGATAAAGATGTGATATATGTATAATATCAATTGACAAATATATCGAGAGTTCAGGTCTAATTTCAAAGTACCAAAGACTTTGTTATATAAATAAATTGGCTGATAAACTATATATATACATACATATAAACATAAACTTATATAAATTAATTTTGTACATCTGGAGTCAGAACAGATATCATAAAAATATTTTTCCTGGTTCTACGACCCATAGCCAGCCTCCAGGCTCATGAATGCATACCTAGCTTAACAGGCTAGACGAATTGATTAAAAAATACAGTGAGATTTTCCTTGTAAATCTAAATTATTATCAGAAAATAAGACATGTATTTAGACACATATACATTTTATGATTTACTATGGTTAGCTCTGTATCTTCAGGTTTCGTCTTGTTTGAGATGTATTTGTCTAAAAATTTGTATATTTTTTAAATTTGATGGGATAGTGAAAGATATGTCATAAGTTGTAGCTTCACAAGGTCACACCTGCATATGTACTAACGACTTTTCTAACCTCGTTATTCGGCGACGGTTCCAACTCTATCACTTTCTCTTTCGAAAGAAAGTCTATGTTTTCGTTGTTCATAAATTATCATAATTGATGATCATAAATTGAACTTATGCAAGTTACTTTATACGAGAACTTACTTTATGAAAGGTTTATATTTGTGGTTAGAATTCTAAGGTGCTTCCTGAAAAAATATGCAACTTTTTCATGGTAATATTAATTTTAATCCGTAGGTAGAGTTCCTAATATTTTTACTCAGGTTACATATTAATTATTTTTTAGATGCAATAAGTTTGCTGTATTCATTCAAAAAAGTGTAATAAAATTAACGAAACTCATTTAATAATATTTTGAAATTGAAATAACTAATCGTAGCAATACAGTTTCGTTTAAACAAAAGACATCGACGCGCTTGCCTTGTAAAATTTAAATATTGATTGTTTTATGAATATTTCCTGTTTCAACATATGTCGTTAATACGTCTTGCGTTTTCTTTAGGGTGTTGTTAATATAACGTTATATTATATATTTTGATATAATTTTAAATTAACAAACTCTTTATTGGCAGGGGAATTTTCGGCCAGGTGGGATAATGATCTACGACAGAAGAAGGCAAAATATGCTTCGATGACGGCGCGATTTTGTTTATTACGGGAATTCTAAGTCCAAACTTCGTACTCGTACATATTAGAAAACGTGAACTTTTCGTTGCAAGCACTGAAGAGTTCGGTTCCCAAGTGTGGGATGAAAATAGGAATCAACCATGCAAGAGACAATTTTTAACTAATTGTCCATAAAGAATAAAAAAAAACAAATGTTAATGTAATTACGAGTATGCAATTGAACCGACATGCTGTTACTTCAACTGTACTATTTATTTTAACGTAACTTCACGCCTGTAATCCCCGAAGGGGTAGGCAGAGGAATGCATAACATTCCCGCGATTCACCGGTT
>DWEI01006402.1:0-10121 GCA_018245875.1 Mysoria ambigua | reverse complement strand
ATTGTTAGTTTAGTTATTAATAGTAATTAATAACTAGACCTAATATAAATAATTATGGCGTGATATAAAAATAAATTTTATTTACTCCTTTGTATACATGAATCCCAGTTACATATCCTGACCACCCTTGGGTAACAGGTGGGCGGTGCGAGAGCCTAGCGTGGGGACCATGAGTATAGCCCCTCAGAAGAGGCCTATGTTCAGGGGTAGACTGCAACAGGTGGCTAATAATGATGGTGATGATATATGAAAAGTAAGGTATCCAAGTTTATAAAAATGCTTTCATCTTTTGCGCCAATTCCTAACAATAGGCGAAACAAAAAAGAAAGTCCTTTTTACAATCATTACTTTCTATTTTAAATTTATTGCTACAATTATGCATACAAAAGTATTTTTTGTTGAACCGAGTGTAATTTTTTTGTTGCATAATTTTACTGTATTATTTCCACAATATTATTTCTCCAGTATTATTTCTACAGAATTATTTCTACAGCATTATTTCTACAGCATTATTTCTACAGCATTATTTTTACAGTACATTTATTTTCTCGTCTTCTTCCTATTTATTTCCGTTTCCTTGATAATGTTTGTATTTATTTTCACACTAAATAAACATTTTGTTTTCTTACCTTTCCACCGTTAGAAATACCACATGTATCCAGTAAGTAGATTTGTAAAGCGTTCGTCTCATGACGCAAGCCGCGTATCGCAGCCGCACTGCTCGTAAGCCACCCTTGAATATTGTAGTTCAGTGATCTCTGTTCCTCACACAGTAGAGGCCGGCTCTGGATTTAGCGATGATCTATCGCTTTCATTCTAGTAACGTTTTGTTAATCTCTCTGCTGTGCTCTGCTGGAAATAGGATATAAAACACCCTAAATATAAAACATGGGTATTCGCGAGTTTGATTTCGATATGTTTCCAATAAATATAAGTTTCCATATATTGTATTACAATGTTTTTATTACATACTGGATTTTATTTGACTGTGAATAGTAAGTATGTATATAGTACTTCCATCGTTAATATAAGTAATCAATCATTTGAAATAATTATATCAACCCTTAAATTAATTAGTGAACCAACTTAAGTAAGTAATGAAGTAGTTAATAAAAAAATTACAAGTACATATTGTTTAATATTCTGTAGTTGGTACTAATTATATCCATCCACAAAATCCTATTTTAGAAAATGATACACATTGGAATGAAACCTTTCAGCTGATGAAGATGCGAATTAAAAATGGTAAAATTATTGTTTTCATTGCAAAGCAATTAGTTTTTGCAAAAACACGTAACTTCAGGGCGGT
Organism: Mysoria ambigua; assembly: GCA_018245875.1. Lineage (NCBI taxonomy): Eukaryota > Metazoa > Arthropoda > Insecta > Lepidoptera > Hesperiidae > Mysoria > Mysoria ambigua. The sequence goes on along the minus strand of DWEI01006402.1, from coordinate 8,812 downwards.
AATCCCCGAAGGGGTAGGCATAGGAATGCAGAACATTCCCACGATTCACCAGTTACGTTTACGTCTCACTATGGAATAGGTGGTGAGGCTATTGCCATGCATCGGGCACATATCCAAACTCCGAACCACTAGAAATTCTAACTATTCTAAATTTTTTTAGTGTTCGACCGGGGAATCGAATCCGAGACCTCCCGATAGGCAGTCGCACATGCAACCAACACGACCAACGAGGCAGTTAATTAGTTTTTGCAAAAAAAAAAAATAAAGCAAAAGAAAGTCTTGTTACCATTTCCTGTTACCATCAGTCATTATAGTTAGTATGTTACCGATGAACGTCAGCTGCAACCCAATCCTCATCGCACCGTTGGGGACACACCTTTCTGGAAACTGCGGAAGACCAACAAACTCGACCTCATTTCTCCAGTCTTCAATGACAGAAGTTGAAAAAAGGCAGCTCTCTGCTTTTACCCTCTGGTATAATAAGTGAACTAAAAAGAATCCCTCTTAAATACTAACTATATACTAACTACTAGCTAAATGCTAACTAACTAAACACTAACAATGTTCCATAATGTGGGGGTTTTTAAACGACCTAAGAAAGTCTTATAAGCCTCAAGTCTTATACCTGAGTTATCTGTCTTAATATAAAGAAATTAAGTAACATTTGTATGTATGCATTCATAGCTCAGTAGTATGTCAGCCTATCAATCCGGACAGCTATCTCCGCATACCGAGAATATGAGTATGTCAATGTATAATTTACGCTTATTGCTTAATAAAATTTACCACCGTGATGGTAAAAATAAAGCCGTATAAAATATAGCTATGGTTTTTACCATTCATACTGGATGTAATATGTATAAACAGTAAAATTATTTTTAATATACGCCTTATACCTGTTTATAACTGTATATTCTCTTTATCATTCTCATAATGGTGGCCTGAAAGAGATCGGTCTTTAAAAAAAACGCCTCTTACACCGAAATGTATTATTATATTTTATTTATTTCTCCACTCCACATTTTACATATTATTTATATCCCCACTCGCGCAGATAGAGTGTAGGGATTTTTAAACTGCATTTATATTGAGACAGTAAAACAAGTACTGAATCCATTGGAGAGACAATAACAATAAATTACAATTTAGTATATTTCTAGAACGCAATTTGTAACAGTTCAATATGTCTGCACGTGTGTAAAAACATTGCCCCTGAAAAACCAGAGCGATTGACCTGCAAATTGCGTACACGTTCACCCCCTATTATCTCTAATTTAAGGGTACGGGGGCGACGAGGGAGCTCTTGATTTGGTTGATAGAGCGTTTTGCTTTAGTCGGGGGAATGGCGATGTTAAAATAGTTAAGGCAATTTTTTAAATTTTAACACCCATAACGTCGTTATTTTCGACTTCTAGAGACGATATAGCACATAATGATAGATAATTTTTAGCTTATATTTTTCAACATAAAACTATTGCATTGTACATATTTCATACATTTACCATAAAACATTTACATTATGTGAAAAAGTCATCAATTTATTGCGCTTACTTAATACGGGTATTTTAAATGAATTTAATTTTTTTTTATTGAATAAATTAAATACTCGACTTTTTATAACGAATCGAGATTAATAAAATGAATTACAGTCACAGACACAAAACAATGTCCAAATGAAAAATAGTTTATTATTATTTCATTACTAATTTACATACACGCTTAAAAATATCAAACAACTGAAACTAAAAGCCGTTATACAAATCCGCAGCCGTCTCCTAGCCAAGCTTCCAGCCCACAGCGTCCAAAAGCGGTCGTTCGCCCCGCAAGGTCGCGCGCGAAGGTCGTCGGCCGCGCGGTTGCCGAACTCGATCGTTGATTGTCACCCGCCGTCACCCGCCGTCACCCGCTGTCACTGTGTTATGTGTCGTTATGTATGATTACCGCTTGCGCATTGACGACTTTATCGGCGTGTAACGGAAACATTCACTAATAATATTTATAAATGTTATATTAAAAACAAACTCTCACACTGATAATTTTTTATGATAATATCAGGCTTACTCACGGTCTGATGATACGAGTAGCTTGACCCTACATGGAAGTATACATTGGTTAGATAGGTGACTACTACTTCAAAAATTTTCTATTACGAATAAAATACACATAGTTGTATGAATTGATTGAACTGGAAATTATGACAATTACAAAATAACGAAGCGTTTTAAGGATAATTACCTATTACCGTCTACTCCGGCAGTGAATTTTCTATAGAATTTATATACCCAATGAGATAAACAGTTAATCAATCTTCCTTCTAACGGTTAGTGTTTTAGAAATTTTAATATCTATCTCTGACTATAACTGTCTAGGTGCGAAAATTATTTACAAACCCAAGTAAATGTGGAATAATAAAAATAAACGCGTTAAATATTCGGCTGTAACGTGTACCGATAAAAGGGTGGACCCGGGGGTTAAATGCGTAGTCCATCTACCCCTAACACCGTGATGTCAAAGGTAAAAGGCCGTTCCTCCGGACGCGGACCCCGGGCATTGACTTGTGTAGGGTCTAAAAGTTCTGAAACATAAAAATACCGATAAAAAGCTTTTTTTTTTCGCCCTCATGAATGGAAATGTCGTGTATCTTTGGCTGTTTTATATTGGGTAAAGAAATAATAAATTATTTATTTGAGAATCGTTGTATCACGCCTCTAATATCCGAAATGGTAGGCAGAGGAATGTAGTCCACTCTCGCGTTACACAGGCTACGTTTACGTCCCACTACGCAACAAGGAGCAAGCTTATTGGCATCCACTAGACACAAGTTCAGTTACAGGCTCCCTTATCGCGGATTACAAGCGTGATGTTACGTTACAAAAGGAGAACAATTACGAAATCCCTCGTAGTAACAGCGCCATGCCCATGCGCGGGTCGCGACATTAGCTGCCCTGTCGCAACGGTTCGCGACATTTGCTAAACAATTTTGACGCGATGTCGCAAGGGGGCCTTGATGACAATCTCCTGTCGTCGCGGGAGCTCACAAAAAGTGTACAGCGTGATTACACACGCGGACATCCGACGTCGACTCATTTCAAAATTGATAGACTTACTTAAAAGACTTGACCACACAGTAATCACACTTTAGGAAAATTTTAGTGTCGTCGTTATTAATATCTTCATCATTATTAGTGACTTCATCATTCATCACGACTTTCCTTTAAGAATATGAATGGTTAAGGCCATAATCAGTCACATTACCCAAATGCAGTCTGTTTTAATATTAAATCCACGGCGTATAGCACATCACATCGTTTTGTGACCATTCATCTTTGAAGTAGGCACGTGACTGTATAGTGTTAGGATTTAAGTCATTAGGTGCCAGGATTTGAACCCCAGATATCGATTTACATTTTATTAACATCAAGAAAAACTTTTATTTTTGCTACTAGTCTTGCTCAAAAATACTACTCATGATAACATAACGTGCTGCGAACCAAACGTCACACATTTTGACCAAATAGATCGCGTACTGGCTTATTCGAAAGTCAGAAATCGTTGAAATAGCGTGGGTATATATACAGTGTGATAAATTTAAAACCACATCGTGTTGTCCTCTCTGCCCACCTCGCAATGGACGTTCCATAACGACACCATAATAACAATAATTTAATTCAACACGAGCCCGTTCCGTGAAATCAAAACTGAGCACTTAGCGTTTATTCACACATCTCGCGATAAACGATAGCGTGTAACGTAGACACGATCGTTGGCGGGCTTCGCCAAAAATCCACGAGTACGCTGAACTCGACGTCATTGAAACGCCCTGAAAAAACACTCGCCTCGTAACGCGTCAGGAAATACAAACTAACGTTTGTGTACGGACTGTAATGGCGCGCCTGACGAATTCACCAGATATCTCGATGGCTATGTTTCACGCGCGTGTGCCGTGATAGAACTTCTTTTTTTTTTCAGGAGCGATTTCGGGAGCAATGTAGACACTTTGTTATCTGTCGATCAGCACAATCTGTTGTCGGAAGGCGTGTATGTTACACTAGGACACTATAAACATGTACATATATGATCAACTCTTTGTGCCTTAGACCCCAATGTCTGACACATTTAACACTTACGTTTTATTTAAATGCACAAATATTAGGGTAGCTATTAAGCAGCTCAATTTTGCTGTTTTAATTTCAATTATATAACAATATCAGTCTCGAGTATACCTAAATAGGTGTTACCGTTTTCATCACAGTAAACAGCTGTTCGTATTCCTGGTGACTTCTGAGCCTTGACTGCGCTACATTGGTGCCTGCTAAATAGATAATCATTTGGCGTGATTGATTATTTCAGCATCACCATAATACACTGTAACCACTTCAATCAATATCATCCAACCATCTTTTATTGATATTATCGGTAACTGTTGTCTTTCTTATATATAAAATTATCAAAATAAAAAAAAAAACGTGCCACCGCGCCTGTAATCATGGAAGGAGGAGGCGTAGGAGTGTATACCCTCCCACGTTCCTCCACTTACGTTCACGTTTAATGGCATACGTGGTGAGTGCATCGCTATACACCGGACGCTAATCTAATTAGCCACCTGAATATTGGAACGGAATCCTGATAACTGATAAGTATTAAGAGTTTTCTTACACTTGCGCACTGTGGATGTCATAATGTTTTAAAACAGTACTTCATCCAGCATCATCCTTAAATCGGGGGCACGAGATGAATATTTTTAGATTCTAACTGAGGTATGTGTGGAACATTCAAATAAAGTAAAATATGTTAAACAATCGGAACGGAAAAATGAAAGGGAACTTTATGTATGTATGTATGTATTGTTGAATAGTTTTCTTGTTTACGAATTAAATGGCGTAACACGAATATATTGGTAAAGGATCGCCTTTTCATCACATTTCGCATCACCTTGGCACTTATACAAATATAAAAAAAAAACACTAAAATAAAATCCGTTCATCACCCTAATCGCCCTCAATTTCATGTCAGACAACACACGCGAACACACACACACACACACACACACAGACACAACTATCTGTATATAGGGACGCGGTGTGCGCGTGTGAGTCGCGTAAGTATGGACGTGTAGCGTCGCGACGCCTGTGCCTGTGTGCGTCGCGTGAAGGAGGTCGTCAACCGCCGAATTTTCTGTACGAACTGCGCAGTGAGTATTGCACAACATTCTGTGCCTAGTCATCCGGTATAGAGCGACCTTCCCACCCCCACTATTCCAGAACGATGCAGATGAATAGAACGCAATGGGTCACAAATGGACAATCGAAATGTTTTGGCGACGTTTAAGCCCTAATTGAAAGTTTCTACGCGATTTGTTTAGTTGATAATCAATGATTGCGAGATAATTAAGCATGACTTTTGATGTCAAACAAATATTGCCGCTACAAAGAATTTTTATTTGTATTTGATTTTGAATGAAAGTTTTCGGATGAACTGCTAAGCTCCTAGTCTAATATGTTGATAGCTCATAAACTTCATCTCTATCAGACGTTTGATTCTTGGCCTTGTAGCGTAGCTTAATAAATTATGTTGAGATTGTTCAACAAAGTATTTCATTGTGAATAAAGGATATACTTAAAACGTAACTTCACGCCTGTAATCCCCGAAGGGGTAGGCAGAGGAATGCAGATCATTCCCACGATTCACTGGATATATTATCATTTTTCTTAATGATTAATTTGTAACGTTGAAACAACGAAGCAAATGTGTTATAAACATTAAATTTTATTTGTTGTAACTATATAGGAAAAGATTATTTTTATAAAGGAAAACGTCATAAAAAATCCCTAATATTGATGTAGTAGTGTTTCATGTTTAATTTAAGATAATTCTTATACAGATATTCACAATTTATTTCAGGAATATGTTTAATTATATCTATACCTATCTTTTTAAAGCTTAAGTTCGATACAATTCGTATCTATATATTCAATATATTATGTTAAGTAACTTATACAAATTATATGAGGGTGGGGTTGGCGTACGGACGCGGAAGCTTAACATCATCTATCATCTAGCGTTTCATCACGCTTATGAAGCGTAGGCGCAGGCAAAGACTAAAAATATGTACTGACTACGCTCTTGACATGCTTCTCCTGCCTCTTCTGTTATCTTCTACGTTGTTATCAGATAACAGCTGAGAACAGAGAGCCTACGTATCCCATACTGTCATTGAACTTAAATATAACAGCATAATTGTATAAATCTGAAGATATTCCAGTGTCTTAGCTTCTGTAATGTAGTGAAATTTTAATTGGTTTATAGAGAACTGATTACGCAGCGTTCTCCAAACGAGCCATGAAAAACTACTAAGCAGATCTCTTACTCCTCTCGAATCCACAATGAAACCAGAACACCATAAAGTTCTACAACAAAATTAATTCCATATTAGAAGGCGTCCCACGAAATTGAAACGCGGTCCAATTAAAACAATGATGAACGCGTAAAGAATGCGAAAAATATCATTGGCGTTCACAAGTTGTACCCAAACCTGCACACGGTCGTTCACCTCGAGGCTCGCTCATTGGAAACATCTCGGATCAACGGCCCGGATTCAAAATAAAACATAATGTTACTTCTAATGACGCAATATCGCATTGTTAGCCCGCAAGTGTGCAGTTATGTCTGGACGAGGTTATTAAAACATCGGCGCGTACAGTCACATAACTTTCACGCAACGTCACGTGTTGAATGTGTATCGTGAATATCAGCCTAATTGTCGATATTTTAATATTTTTTATTAGTATGAACACTTAAACCGTTTATGTATTTAATAAACGAAACACAAAAGTAAAAAAAATGTTTGCATAAACTGATTTTATGTACGAAAGTTAAAAGTACGTAAAAAAAATTACTTCACGGCTGTAGTCCCCGAAGAGGTAAGCAGAGGAATGTAGTACAATCCAACGTTCTGCTGGTTGCGTTTACGTCTCACTATGGAATGGGTGGTGAGCTTATTGCCTTACACCGGACACAGATCCAGACACCGGACCACTGTTAGAATAGTGCCCCATCCGTGATTTAAACGTCGTTTAGTCGAAAAAATAATATTAATTAAAAATAAACTGTAAATTTGAACACTCATTTCAAACAAGCATGTTAAGATATAAGAATCTTGTAATAATTATGTACAATTTAATAAAATTAATAATTTATTGACTATAATAATATAATAATATGCCGTCTGAATAACAGGAGGGCCCAAGACCCGAATACGTCAGACTTGAATCTTAATTTTTAAAGTTATTTATAAATAACGACTGCCTCGTTAGTCGTGTTGGTTGCAAATGCGACCGTCGATTGGTTGGTCCTGGGTCCAAATCCCGGGGATATTACTCCTATAGTACAAAATTTTTGCAATTTATATTTTCTAGTAACAGCTGGCTATTCCGTAGAGCATCGTAAACGTACCTAGTGAAACGTAGTAGTTGTCCATATTCCTCTGTCTACCTCTTGGGGGATTACAGGCGTTTGTTACATTTAGGTTAACATGTAACGTTTACGTTAGGCGTTGTTTATAAATTACCCTGATCGGTGCCATTAACAAAACGCAATTTTCCAATAATTACATATATCTTAAAAACTGTTGTTCTATTGTAATAAACAATTAAATAATAACCAAACAAAATCGCTACAAGGAAAATATTATGAAAGATATCGGTACTATTACATCAGAATTGTAAATTAAACAAAAAAAATATAAACCGTCTCATGGCTCGACTACATGAGGAGTGAATATAAAAATGGCGTCGCTTGTTGAAACGATAAATAACACCTAATACAGTGCGACTATGTAGAATGACAATAGTTTTATTTAAATAGGAGCTACCTGTGCAAAACACCTGATATTTATTAAATAACTTAATAGACCGAGCATATACATATAATCAATTCGAAAACCAAACGTACGTGTAACGCCATCTCTTGGTAACTAGCGGAAACGTTCATTACAAATTTCACAGGTGAAAAGTAGAAAAGTCTCTTTTAATACCATAATTGCAAGAAAATTTCTTACGTCTTACGTACAAATACGTAGCCGGGGACCTTATAATGAAAAGGAGGTCACCGACAACGTATGTGAATATATTTAAATCAGAACTTTAGTGACAGAAATGTGAAAAGACAAAATATTTTTATATTATTTTTATCATCATGTTCGAGGATGAAAAAGTATAAAGTGGATTGCGCCGCTTTTTTACATAAATAACGATGAATGATAGCTTCCATGTAGGACCGAGTATTCTGTTAGTATAAAATTAGACGGTCTTCTGATGAACTCCCAAAATATAGATCATTTCATTTACAATTATAGATAATTCGCCAACGCTCCTTTCATTAAGAGGTTCGCTATTCAAATTGACTGCTTAAAGTTTTGAGCTTTCCAGAAACATCCACACTTAAATGGAGAACCACCACTGATTACTACTGCTTCCATGACCAACAAGCCATAATGTTTAAGAAAATAGAGATCTTCTGAATTGTATAATATTAAAATCTTTTCAAAGTTTCTTTCGTTATGTTTAGGACCTGCAGAACTTTGGTGCCTAGACTGCATTTATTTAGCACCGGTTCGTTCCGCAGGAGATCTCGGAGTTTTCCTATTAGCGCTAAGGAAGGCCATCGAAGGGGATTTAGTGAGGTAAAAGTCCCACATAACTCTGTATCTGCCCCAGGATACCGGGTACCTTTTGAAGGTCCCCCCCCCCCCCCCCCCCAAAAAATATTTCCTTTTTTTGGACCCTTGGGTTGATATGTCAATAGGTGGAGAACG
>DWEI01006401.1:0-10122 GCA_018245875.1 Mysoria ambigua | reverse complement strand
TAAACGTAACCGGTGAATCGTGGGAATGTTCTGCATTCCCCTGCCTACCCCTTCGGGGATTACAGGCGTGAAGTTACTTTATTTATGATATAGTATTTTATAATCCCGCTTTCTTTTATACTATAACTCTAAAACACAACACCCATACTCGATTGTCATAATTATAAAAACACTAAATAATGAATAATTAATACCCATTGCAAATATTCAAACGTTACTGAGATGTAGTAATGTGATTGAAATAAACGTAGAATAGGATTTAAAAATAACACAAATAACCAACACACAATTGACATCATACAACAAACACATGTGTGATGTCGTCGGGTACACATTGATGTATGGAAATCAATTAATTATTATGTATGAAATGAGAATCATTGACGATGTCCTTAGCGTTAATGGTGGAATAAAAAGACAGTTGAACACACATCTGGTAGCCAACTGGATGAGTTATTTATGGTCGGTAACAGTAATGTCACGTTTCAGTTAGTAAGTTCACTTCAAATTTTCACGAACGTTCTAGAATTTTCCTTAATTTTTTTTGTAAAGGAGAAGTACGTTAGGCGTGTAAGGATAGATGAATATCAGTCAGATAGATGAATAGATGAATATCATATATATCGCAGTCGGTCTCTCTACCCCGTAAGGGCCCCAACGTGACGATGTTAAAACAAATTTTCAAAATATCGTATTCGATGGGTCAATTTTATGTAACGGTCTAAGATGTACTTCTACCGTGGCGTTCCAATTTCAAAATTTAGTTTCCTTTCATAATTAACCATTTCTAAACAAAATTATAATGGTAATTGTGACATCTATTGTATAATGAATAATGAATGTTTGATATTAAAAAAACTAATGAAAGTTAATTGGTTGAAATATTCAATGCTGGAATATCACGTGTTGCTCTGACACATTCTGATAATAAAATTAGATATATATTCCTTCTATATTAATTATTGAAATGTATACTTAAATGTTTTATCTTTTTATCGTAATAAAAGCTACTTAGGATCAAGATACGCAGGTAACATTTTCAAATAACTTTATAAAGTAATGGTAGATTCCAGCGCTACAATTGATTTTAAACGAAAACTTAACGGGTAAAAACGAGGCAGTGTACGATATTCCTCTGTCTACCTTTTTGAGAACAACACGCGTGATGTTACGTACATACGTATAACGTCTACTCAGGTGTCTATTCCTGTGCTAATTAAGTACTTCAATATGACAACAGTCGAACACATCTTAATTACATTACATGTGTTTTTTACCATGCATAGGGATACCAAGCTATAATAGATATGCCTCTTATGTGTATCAAAAAAAAACTTAATAAGTGAACTACTCTGTTTCGAAATCAATTTAATAGAGTAATATTCACGTTTTAATTAAGTGTTTAAGTAGAACGAGCGCGAAGTGGAATTGTTTTGAACGACGCGGATAATGATGTCTTGATCATCGTGAACCGAAAACGATTACGTAATCGATTTGCGCAATTCGACCGTTGTAAATAACCGAACAATTTATTAATTTAAGTTTTAAACGGCGCATTCGATTATTTAAATTACATTGTTTGTATATTTTGTGTAGATAATTCATTATTACACTACACTGTACCTAATGCACTGCATGGTAATGGGTAGATACCTACTATGTTTGTATTAGAAATGGAATAAAATGTTGTTCTATTCTATAGAGGCTACATACAGGCTTTAATTAAAGGCTGGTTCATAAAAAATATTAAGTTTTATATGTTTCTAACGTATTAATCCATAAAAGCTACCATATGATTTATAGCAACCTACAAAAACTGGAACCAACCGCATCAAATGATTGTTGAGGTAGCAAAACAATTAGTCACGGTAGAACGATTTCTAGGTTTCTAGGTAACCAGCGGTAACGCTAGGCATGCCTAATAGATTTTTAGATATTTTAGCAGAAATACCTCCGCAAAAGTTTCTTATGCTATAGGTATTAACTTGCGCTGGTTTTCTTAAACAGTTTGGTTGAGATTGTAGACTTTAAGTTCTTTCTTAATAGATTTTTCTTACGAGGAGTGCTGAGATCGGCATCGTCGACCTTAGCCGCGCAGTATGTAGGTATCTACATTAGGTACATGGAGAAGTATAAAAAATGTTAATTTTGTACCTTTTTGTACATTTTATATCAAAAATTTGAAATCAATTCTAAATATTTGGAATAGATATTGGAGATATTGATTATAAGCTTAGGTTAAGGTTGAATAAGATACGTATGAATAACGGGACGATATAGGTGGGTTGAAAACCATTTGTTGCGTTTAAATAATTAGTGACAAGAAAATGTAGGAACTATTTATTTCATATTATGTTGAAGTGATTGTAGACAGGTCGTCTGTGTAGACGACCATACCTAATACCCACAAGTGCGGAAGGCCACACCCATAGCTCGTACGTTCATTGAAGAGACGCATCCCTTTTGTTATTCAGCGATCGACTAAACACGCAATTTCAGCCTATTAACGGTCCTTAAGTAACAATTAAAAATCATTACGCGAATCTGGAATGATACCGCAACATGCCGCGTCTACACATACAACTGGCGCGCATCCAACCTACAACTCACTTATTATATTCTATGAACGCCGGCTATAAACGTATTCCTGAACATATCACGTAGGCGACTACTACCAATTTCAACCAATCAGAGCGCGACAATTCAACTTAATAGGCTAAGCCACGCCCAATCACGTAACCGCCTATTACGGGCCGTGTAACGACGCAGGCTTTTAACTCCGCGGTGACGTCCGATCGATCCGCGTCTCGCTCGCGTGTAGCTCGGCGTCCTTATCTAATTCACGAGCCGGCAACGTACAGGGTGTCTAGGCCGAGTGTGATAGAGTCGCGTTTGGCGCGTGCTTGGTTTCAGTTGCACGTCCGAGGTCGAGAGAGGGGGACGCATGCAACTGTTTTCGATAATCGGCCGCGCGTTCCGTACGTGAAAATCGGACAGTACACAGCCAGTCACGTCTGCGTAAAAACGGATATATGCCCAGAATATTTATTAAGTGGGTGGCTGTGCGTGACTTTTCCCCTGTGAATAGCTGGCCCCGCAAATGATCGGTCACGAAAATAGAACGGGTGTTTGTTTGATAACTGAAAGGTCTCCGACTGAAACAACGGATGCAGCGCACGACGCCCCGAGACGTGTAAAATTTTGGTGAACCCGCGAACTTTCCAAACGGATATACGCTGCTTGAACAGCCCCGCCTTCATGTTTGTCGAGGACTAAAGACATTAATCGAGTTAATAACAGTGGACGTGTAGTGAGAATTTATTACGAAATGGGACATTTTTGAGAACAATGATGACACTTGGACCGAATGATTTTGACATTTGAATTAAAATGACGTGTGTGAAAACGTGGGAACTTATTGGATCTGTTGATTTAGACTAATCGTTTTAACATAACAGTGAGTGAAAATGTTGCCCTACCAAGCGGTAGCGATGGACTACGCAGGTTTTCATCATCACCAGCGGCCTGGCGGGTTACCGGGGGTGATGGGCCTGCCCGGGCCCGGCCCGGGGCTCAATCCCGGCCTTAACCCGGCCTTCACTCATTCCTGGTTCGTACAGTCAAGCCCGGATATCTGTCGGCAGCAACAAGCATCCAACCAATCGCATCTCGAACCTGGGCACGTTTCATTTTTCTTTATATTTTTTATTTTTAGTTTTAATTCCTATAAGAATATTGATAATTTGTTGACTTCGTAATTATGAATCTATTTATATCTGATGAATTATTACGATTAGTAAATATTAATATAAGTTTTTAAACTAATAAATATTTTGAATTATACAGTCAACAAATTGATCATGGACAGATTAGCCGTTATTGAAGCAGTTTTATTTCTTTGGCTTTTATTTATATTGATGTGGCTTATTTTTACGTGCTTTATAGTAATAATTATTAATAATAGTAATTAATAGTAATAATTAATTTATAACGTGATGACTGGTAGTTATAATAGATTTAAATTGGATAAGAATATTTTTCTTAATTATAGTGAACCTTGTATACAAAAAATCTAATCGACTGTCAACAATCAATGTCACCCAAAGACATTGGTAGCAATAAAAATGTCATCAATGCTTTCAAAAGTTTTTAAGGTAGATAGTAAAATCTTTTGAAATGAGAGTTTAAATGGACACTTTGAGTTATACGTACTATATCTTCAGACGGCTAACAAACAGGCATACCTACAAGACGGCATAGTTTTCTGTTCCAATGAACTCCTTAGTCACCCGTGTATGACTAATTTTAATCGTATATCAATTTACTCTCCTATTATAAAAACAAACCACTATTACATCCATGAATTGCATTAATAATATTTTTGCAAAGTGTTTACATAACAACTTGTAATTTTGTGACCGCTCCTTTTATTTCATTGTCGTCAGTAATGAAATAACGTGCCGGACAATAAACAATTTCGAGTGACCACGCGCGAACGGCGATACCACCGTCAGAGACCAGATTTGTATCTCGATGACATTGCTTCGCCGGTTTTCTAACAATTATGATAGTCGACTCGTGCCCACTTACATCACAGTTTAGGACATCACAAAAATTGGACAGGAAGTCGTTCACCGCTCTAGATCACAACGTAGATAAGCGTTTCGGTATCGAGCGTGTTTTATAAATGTATGTGATGTGTGTCTATGAATATTTCCGAATTAACACATGTTTGTTTATTTGTGGCTGTATATTCGATTTCAATTCATATAACACACCCGTGTATGCTTACCGAAATGAACGCTGCGTTTGTTTTTCTGAGTATCACAGCAAAGTAGTGTGTGGGCGTCTCTTAGTCCTCTTCGCAATGTCCTCGTACGTCGGTGGTGTTTAATATCAGGTATGCTATATGTTTGGCGAGTCTACAGTCAGCAGCAAGAGCCGATGTCATAATATGGATATTTTTTATATTGAAATTTGAAGGTTGTTTCAAAAAATTCCTAAATTTTCGTTCACGTCACTGGTGAACGTCACGCAGGGCTTCGGTGTGGCCGTGTTCAGTGTCAGCAGCGCATGATCCGCGGGCCTCTTTCCGGCACTAAATGTAGATTTTGTGATGAATAGTGATTCTGGGTAATCCCACTGAATTATTCTGGACGTTAGTACTTAACTAGGTACATGGATTTTATAACATATGTAGCTGTCTTTTTTATAGTAACTTTGTTTATATCATCTATATCGATTTTGGTTATCGAATTTTAAAAATATCACGCATTACATGCATTGCAAAAGCCAAAAAAGTTTCAATAAAATATTTTTTATAATGTAAAACAACAGTATTTCAAAGCGTGGACACAACGAGTTATGTAGGTACGCAAATTAAGATTTTATCGCGTCATGACTCTTGAACAATATACAACGCCGGCTTACGCTATAACCGCATGGAGTTTATTATAAAACTTGCTCCACCTTAAACTCTATACAGTTATTACATTAATATTATATTTTGTTGAAAATCCACAAGAGCAATGATATTATAAAAAATGACTAAAGTAATGATGCCACTTCTACATCATTTTAGCAATTAATATTTCTAAACCACCAATAACAATTATTGACTCCATGTATTATGTAAAGTTTTGTACTATAAATTCGGTGAAATTCATCAAATCACTTACGCTACGAAGGATTCGGAGATAAGTTTAAAAACAATCATTAGTATAATAATAACTTACTCTCATAGATTAAGTCGTGATAGTTCACAACTCGGCCGAATAAATCGCACACGACAAACAATAAAACTGTTTTTGTAAGAAGCGAGATCTGAATCTTTGTTAACTCTATAATTTGAACAGCAAAATATGTGTGTATCGTTCCATCAAGTTCACCTTCATAATTTGTCGTTTTCCCAGAAACGTTTTTTTTTCATAATGAGCTTATAAACATTTAACTGAGCTTAATATAAAATATGCCCGTTGTCTTGTTACAAGTATAGCTTTAGAGTCAAATGTTAATTGGCATGGGAGTTTCGTTCGTTTGTCTAAACGAGAAGCAATAATAAATGAAGAAGCACTTGGTGTACGTGTGTTATAATCTCATAGAATAATCAGTCGTTGACTTACATTTGATAATAAACATAAGGATTCTAGTTCTTACATATTTCATTGTGGTTTCTACCGATGTATATATAAATCAGCTAAAGCAAGTTGAGAAATATTATTTAAATTCGCAAAAAATAAAAAATTAAATGACAAGTGTCAATATTTATTAGTCGCGCTAGCTTTTAATTTTGAAATTAATCATTAATAATTGAATTACAAACAATAATGAATGGTCTTCTTGTTTTATTAATGTAATTGGACTAATTAAACTTATATTATTTTCACAATAAGTTTTATATTCGCCACTCAGTATCCGATGTAATTAAATAAAACATGGCACGAAATTAAACATTGAAATATTACAACTTTCTTTGCACACAACGTCTTAATAGTTCCAGTAAGTAGCTTTATGCACATCCGAGTAAATATAAGTTACATTTACAAGATAAAAAAAAGTATCTCAATGCATCGTACCGCGTTCAACCTAAAAACGACTAGCAGTTAATGAGGTTCGATAAAAAGGTTTCTGTTGCTTATCTTGTTACGTCTTTTACCGCGGGCGTTAACTTATTTGGAGTTCTCGCAAGCATTTTATTTCATTTATTTCCGCGATCACTTATAATTTCATAGGATAGATACGCATTTAATTTTTTTTTGTATCATTGATTGGATGAAGGTAACATAGATAACGGTGGCTATTAATTGTTAAAGTTTTAAACGTTTTAAATTTTTCTGTGGTATTCGTCCACCTTCAACCCTCAATAGACCAGCGCCGTGGACTATGTCGTTTACCCCTTTCATCTTGACAATTAACACTTGTCCACCTATGAAATAATAAGAGTTAATGATAAAATTAAATAGTCCCATTTGCTTAATTCCACTTGAAGTTTTTAAATTCGATGACATTTTTTTTACTTTCATTATTGTACCATCATACCATTTCTCTCACGGGGTACGTATTACTGTTATGTTTTTAGGGTTGATTTCATCATCCCCAACATTTAGTCCACTGCTGGACACAGTTGCCCACCGAACAGCGCAATCGCGCTCCGTCCTCGGCTTGCCGCATCTTTGTTATAATTTAGTGTTGTTTTATTAACTTTGGATTTAGCGATATTCCAATCACTAAACACGTACCGACGTCTCTATTTAGTACGATGTCAACTTAAATTTGAAACGACGGCAGGCTGAGAAGGTAAAGTCGCTTGCTGCGAACCAAATAAACAAAATGCTAAGGATATAAGGCACTCAAAGAGAGTTTTTTGTCGTTACCGAAAACAAAACACAGGCCCTTTGACTCTATCAAAGGCAACACAAGAATCCTTTCACACTTAATCAAAAATTTCCATAGCGAGAGCTCGGAGGAATTTCAAAAAAGTAACCCATATCCTTGGTCTGAAATATTTTGATTGAAAAATAAAAGCCGTGTCTAAACGATAGACACATGTTCTCTTGTACCAGCCACAATGGGCGGAAGTTAAATTACATTCTAAATTTAAATTTAAGAAGGCGGATTATAGACGTATGGAATACATACATAATCTCTATATGTTCCCTAAAGGCGGTCGACGTCCTTCCCGCACTTAGCCAGCGTGGGGCAGACTATAGCCTTAACCCTTGCATTCTTAGAGGAGACCTTGTTCGAACGGTTAAAAAAATAAAAAGGCCGAAAAATAAATCTCAATGTTAAATATGACTATTTTATTGTTAAATGTCTCGTGAGTCTTTTTACATATGACTAAGTATTAATTAACCCGGCTATGTACTAGTTGGGCCATCCCAAAAAGAAAAATTGAATCTAGCCGACTTAATACTTAGTTATTAAATATGCCTAATACTTATGAACACGGTCAAGAATCTACGTAAGTATATTGCACTTGTCAGACCTGTATGCTTTGAATAAAACTTCAACTCGCATACTGAGTACGTCGGTGGTTACATTTCACAGAAGAATCACACCTTTAACAATGAACAGACCCAAGTTCGAGAGTATAAGACCTCGGATATCGTCTTAGTAAGATAATACATGAAGCAACACAATTATATAATAATTCGTTGGATGAAATTAAAAAGGCATCGAAAACCTACCTAAAAGCATACCGCGCGTGTTTCTTCCGTACGTTCACACTATATCTGAATGAATGAACGAATGAAAACCTGTGTTCCTGTCAATTTACAGACGTTATTTAAGCGGTGCTTGACAGCGTTTATATTCCCATTTGCTAATACGCTCCCAGCTCTTCCGATTTGTGTTTCGATGCGGCAAAGACTCGGATACTTGTATAAAATGGCTCAATAAAAACGATGTTAGCAAAAACTAACTTACTCAGATGGGTCATTAAACTCATTCCATTACTAACTCAGCAGGTAGGTATGCGGTGTGGCCTGGATAAATGTTCCTGCAATGTATTGAAGAACATTTTGTTCTATTTTACCACAAAAAACACACCCGTAACTGATAAGGCCAATTATGTTTTTTTCACGAGAAAGATTTCATAGTTTATTTTCTATAGATTTCACAAAACTTATAATCTCAAGTAAACTAGTGCGAAGGTCGCCTTGTGTGTCCCATTGACAATCTCTATTCAAAAGCCAATCAACTTATTGAATATAAATAGCAGAACTGCTATCAAATAATATCGTAAGTCTAATAGTACACGAATTAAACTTCTGATTGACTGTAGTATTTAAGGAATAAAACTCACGAAACAGTATTCTGCAATCTGCTAAAAATTATTAAAATCAAGCAAGCGATATATAATATTAATGCGAAATGTGAAAGGAGGAATTTTTTAACAACATACTTTGAATCGTAACAAAATAAACAGATACATATGACTATTAAACAATGAAAATATTTTATTGTAATATTTCCGTATATAAAACTAAAAATCAATCGCAGCACCTGAACGGACAAAAAACGGTCTCTGACCACAATGAAGCAGCAGATGTAAAAAACGACACGGACTCCGGCAGCGGCTTTGTGTGACGCGACCGCAATTAGAGGTTTTATTCAGAATAACATGTTACTCGGCATTGTACGAGATGCCTGGACATGCCGGCTCCTTGTTTTAGAAAGTCCCCGAATACATCCTTAACCATTCTGGCGGTGCCTATTAAAACAGATTCAAGAAATCACAATAAACGCACGTTGTCGCTATTAATAAGACATCAGAAAGAACAAAACGAAATGATTAAAAAAACATAAATATAACAGAATAACGATTTAAGAGCACTTAGAATTATTATCGTAACTTGAATTTCGAAACTGACGCTTGCCTTCGAATTTTGAACATGACAAATAACGAAAATATTGTCTATTATACGTTTTAAGGTAATAATTCAACAAACGACAAACAGCTATTAGAGTGGAGCTCCGTCCATAGACGTCTGCAGCGAATTCGAATAGGACTGTAGGAATAGGATTGTTAATGCCATTGCAAATGCCAAGATTATTCGTTGGTATCAAATTTGGGACATGGCGAAAATTGGAACTGTTAATTCAATATGTCCGGTTAGTATATTGAAGTATGAGTTCAAAAGTTAGTATATTGAAGTATGAGTTTATGGGTTGAAAAGATACAATAAATTAACAAATCCAATTAAAAAATTGCGAATGTTTTTGAAAGAGATCAGCAAAAAATATTATTTCATTCGTAATTCGAATGTGATTGTAGATTTGAATGTCGAACAATACTGTCTATAGTTAGTAAAATATAGTATACGTAACAAAAATATGTATTATTATTACAAAAACTATGCCATTATTTCATGCCTTTACGGTTAGTTTTTCAATAAATATAAGTATTTCAGTAAATCGTCTACCAAAATATTTCAATCGTGTTATAGTTCTGTAATTTTTATCCTACATTTGTATTGGGATTTTCTCACTAGCCATTTTATCATTTGAATTAATGGAATTATCATTTATGATTCAATTTATGATTCCAATAATAATAATAATAATATATTTAAAACATGAAATAATACGACCGACGCAATCCAGTAGCGTAAATCGAAA
>DWEI01006400.1:0-10123 GCA_018245875.1 Mysoria ambigua | reverse complement strand
CTATAGGCGGCAGTAGCCACTTACCATCAGGTGGACTGCATGCCTGTCCTCTACTTCCTTATAATAAAAAAAAAAAAAAAGATCAGTCAGGCCAAACTTGAATAGGAAAATCTTATCTGTACATAGATTATTCCTTAAAACATACACAATCCTGTACTAATAAAAGCTTGGATATATTACGTCAGAAGAAAAGTACAGACAGACAAAACGTTGTCAAAATCAAACGCAATATTAAGCTGACGATACAAAAAATAATTGGAAGTTTAATGCCCTCGTTCATGACTTTAAATCTATTGTGTACGTTCTTTTGTTGACTTTGTTTTGGCACTAGTTCGTGCAGGCGAATGCGTTTGTGCCTTTTTAAGAATAATATCAGTTTTATTTGATTTGTATATACTCGTATATAGTGTGGTAATTTATAATTACACGGTAACGTAAGCACGTTGATCGTTAGCTATTTGTTTAGGCCGCATTTCGACGGCCACTTTGATATGTGTGTAACTTAAGATAATCTTAAACTAATCACGAGATGTTAGATTTGAGGCAAAAAATGATTGGCGATTTTTTTATGAAAAATTGGATTTTTGTTTCGTTGGAATATTGCAATTTCATGTACTTTTGAACTAATTTTAAAATGGCCATTTAATAATCGACTATTAAGGTCATAATTTTGATACAGAGATAATCACAATTCGCACATTTACACAAATCTCCAAACCGCCATATTTTTTGTTTCCAACCCTTACTTTCAGTGTCAGTTTTATTATTATAACTCAAATACTTACTTGATCTTGTTTTTGAGGTAAAATGATAAACGAAAATATGTATATATCGAATATACGCCGGCCGCGTGCACTCCGTGGGATAAATATTATGAATGCTGTTCTGGATTTTTAGCGCATCATCGATCGCAAGCTTGTCTGTAGATCAGGAGGGCCTGGGTTCAAATACCGGGTCGGGCACTACTGGACTTATCTAATTTAATTTTTTTATTCGTTGCCCAGAATCTAGAAATTCGTCCGGCATAGGGTTAAAACCTATAGTCAAAGTGAGGTCAAACCTCATAGTGGAACTGGTGAAACATGGTAGTACATTTCTCTGCCTACCTCTTTGGGGATTACAGTCCTGATATTACATTCTATATTTTCAAACTTAATTCAGACTAACAGTCAAAATTTTTCTTTTTTATATGAGCATAGACAACAAATGCCGAAGCGTGCTCGGTGAAATTGTGTCATAAGCGCCAAGGTTGCGAGACTGGCCATTACAAGTGAACATTGCAATTGAGACGTTACGAAATGTTTAATGGAACTTTACCATCAAGTTCTGCAATTAAGGCAGCGACGTGACGGACCTTAAAAAGTGATTTTGGCTGGAACATATTACCCTAATTGATAGAATAACGAAATAGATTAATATACGAATATACAAAAGATTATGAAATCGCCAGATTTTAGCTTAGTTAAAAATATACATACATATCCTCACGGACGGAACACGGAGTGCCAAATATCTTTATCCTCACAGACCTCCTCCACATTCATAATTCTTTCCAGACATGCACGCCGGTTTCGGAGACTTCTGACTCCCTATCAGTTCTAAATACATATATCGTGTTTTTCTTTGTAGTAAACTATGTTAGTAATATAAAAGGACTCGTAATATTGACCGGTAGTTTCTTGGTGGTACACGCGGTCGCCTGCCGGTCATCGCTACAACCAACCCGCAGTTGGAATGCATGGCGCACTATGGCCTTAACCTGTCCCATTTTGCGAGGAGACTTGTGTGCAACAGTGGAACGTCGAAAAGGTTGTCAAAAATGATTTCTTTTCAGTGGAGAAGACCCGGAATAGCGTACCCTATAGGTTAAACGCACACAATGAATAGATTGCTGCACAGAAAATGCGTTATGAAACAATCATTGATAATTTTCCAGTTGCGTCGCTGGCAGTAAAAGTTAATGTCGGTTCCACTTCAATGGCTACTTCTGACATTTTAACCTTAGTTCACCGTAGCCGTAACCCGCGGTGAGATAAACGAGGCTCCGCAATACTTGGTCTCGCGAGATCCATTCACCAGACGTCTGCAATTGTTGATTTCAAAATCAATTGTATACACTACAATCATTTGTATTTTTTACCTTCAACAGTAATGTCATCTACGAATCTCATTTCTTATTCGAGGAGGGACAAGTAAGATATAGAAGGCCAATCATCAGTCTTCTTTGAAAATTCCCTCGTCAATAACCAGTATGGAAATTGATGTTACTGACATATATTACATAACCTTTGACTTACATGTTGATTATCTATGTAATACAGTTGAAAAGTGACGTGATATTACATTATCATGCATAAGAGTCAATTAGCAATGGAGGTCATAATTATTTGCTAAGATATTTTTAATAGGTGACCCATTGTACCCGTTCTATGTACATGAATACCGACATGTACTACGTACATAGATACTGGCGCTTAATCGTCTGCGTATACAATTTTCTATAAGCCGCTACAAATGTCTGTGGACCTTTAATTCGGTTTCCCTTTTATCGTCATTTGTAAAGTTCATCATTATCTTGCACACGTGTAGTCACGTGTTGGTCTGCTGCCTCATTTTTCTTGCCAATTGTAACGATGCATTATCATCGGCTTTCTTCGTACCTCGCATTCTATTGATGTGGCGAGGACGTGCGTCGTAAGCAAGTATGGAAGGATCATAATGGCATTAGGTAGAAGACATTGAATGGAGATTTCCGGAAACATCTAATCAGGATTAACGTGATAAAGTGCCCCACTATGAGCAATCGGATTCGGACCGCGTTTGTCCTTGCTCAATTTTACAGAGCGTTTGATATTTGCAATCGCCTCAAGGTTACGATATCGCCCTTTCTTATTCCTCATTTTGTTCATTTGTAAATTGAATATCATTATTCATTTAATTATTCATTTTCAACTCAAACAAATATTAATATACGCAAACGAAATTATATTCGATATTCAAAAGTTTAATATTCCTTGTATATTTCGCCTTGCACTTGCCACTGCTAGTAAGGTGACGTCACCTGACAGGTCCACAAATATTCCAAGCGCATTGTGTTGAACAGCGCAGTAACATAAACATACCAATTGACAATCAATATTTATTATTTATTTGGAACATATAATGTACACGTGCTTGTGCAGTCACGTGTCGGCTCTTATCACCGCGTTCTTGACGTAATAGTATTAATTTTATTTTCGTTTGTCACACAAATAGCATATAGCCGATCACCCGATAATGATTTGTCAGCTTTGCGTCGAATAAATATAATTGCAAACAGCTAGACGGATGTTGGGACACAGGACTGTGTGTTATATCGGTCGTATTAGCTACTGTGGTATTTTCTATGTCAAAACTACGCAGTTGTATAGCTCTTATCCTACTGTTTTCGTATCAAATTGGACTTACATTGGTAATTTATTGACCAATTTCACTGTTCTTAAACTGGTCGCTTATAAACAAACCTCCGCAGAACCCCGAGAAATATGAAGTTTGTTTTAAAACATACGCATGAGAGACCAAAAAAAGAACTACATAGATTACATGTTCCTCTATAGTGTTCAAACTATTATCGTATTGAATTTGATCTATATCCAGTTCGGCGGCATTAACGCGAAATCTTACAAAATGTACAGAGCGTCGAACAAGTTTAAAGGATAGATTATCATGTGCTTGTTAAACACTTAATGATAGGTTAGTGACAGCTGTGTTATTGTATATCCCCTTGTGACACATCGGTAGTTTTACGAGGCGTTTCTGTGATTTACGATGCCAGAAAACCATTAGCGTTAGCTATTATGTTGTTAACGATAAGATTGTTAGTTCTTCTGTTAACTTAACACTCAACCATATACTTAGGTTTTTGTCATTAAATGATAGAACCGGAGCACGGAGCGCCGAATACCTCGATCGAATAGATATTACTGTCTTAAGAAATTACTGTTAGAACAATGCCTAATCTAATGAAAGATTTTAATGCACTTCGATTTTTTATATTTGGTAGTATAATCATCATTGTTTAATTTAATGTAATTTTGTTTCGTTTAAAACGTAACTTCACGTCTGTAATCCCGAAAGAGGTAGGCAGAGGAATGCAGAACACGTTTCCCCAGTTACGGCCCACTATGGAATAGGTGGTGAGCCTATTGCTATACACTGGGTTCATATATATACTCCGAGCCACTAGTAAAAAATCTAAGATGGAAAATTAAAACTCAACACCTCCCGAGCGACAGTCGCACCAACAAGACCAACACGACAGTCAGATCAGAAAATATTTTATTGATATAAGACTACCTGTGTTTCATGTAATTTACGAGAAAAATATTTTCTTTTCGAAAGGCTGCCTAAGCACAGCTAGATAGGTATTCTTGCTGTCTATGGGCCGCACCATACTGTGCGAGATTCTGTGATCAAGCTCACAAGCCTTTCAAAGACATTTATTTCTATATTGTTTACAATTGACATGTTAATTGTTTTGTTATAGATGAAATTGGATGTCCAGATACGGCGTTCAATATGGCATCCGTAAACTCCAACGGGGACCTGAAGAGTCCTGATCAATTGGACGAGAAGATCACCGAAGCGGATGCGGAGAAACAGCCCCTGTCTGGAGTAAGTTGACGGAGCTCAAGTACATTTATTAAATTCCTTCAGGACATCCCGACGGAGCTGTAATATATAATGGCATGGTATACTGTAACTTATGTGACTTCACTCCTGCAATCCCCGAAGAGGTAGGCAGACTGCAGAACACTCCCGTTACGTTGCAAGTTACGTTTATATTGTATTATGTTAATGGTATGCTCTGTATATTTCTTTCTTAGGTCCGAAAATGTATGAACCAATGCAGCGAGCCATCCCGATATATCAGTACATATTATTATACATAATGATCGCTAACTCAAATCTCAAACTATGTACACAATATTTAAAATTTCATTCAATCGAATGTTATTTTTTCTATTTTATTTATTGAAATGTGTAAAGGAAACACTTGTGTTTATAATTTAAATGTTGTGTTTATATAATTTAAAACTTGTGTTTATAATTTAAATGTTTTTAAAGTATAATTGGTGTCAATAAACAAATTAAAACGTAAAAAGTATCCGAACGTTAAATTACGTGACATGACGTGAACATATCACGTCGTGCCATGAAAATGTAGATAATGTACACCAGCCTCATGGAACATTTTTTAAAAACATCTACAGTCCACACTAAATCCAAAAACATATAAAAACTACAACATATTAACTTGTAGCTCCGACTATGACGATCTTTATTACTTACTATTACTGTTTTATTATTTAATAGTGAATACGTTCCGTAAATCTCTTTAAGAACAATAAAACTCCAATGTAACAGCTGATGTAAAGCGAAAATAATATATACGTATTTAGTTCCATGTACATTAACGCGAGTGCAACGATCTCAGCGGCACATCAATGACGTCATTCCAATTATTTATTCTTCAACGTGTCACTTAACACGAGAAAATCACAAGTCACGTCGGTTAATGAGCAAATTAAATCTGTGAATGATGTAGTACGAACATTTTACTTTTCATGATAATTGTGAATACGTAATAATCTGTCATTGTGATTTAAAATTTAAATAGTCTTAGGAATTAAGAATAGATTGTTCTTCGCAGATGTTTAGTTTTCCTAAGCGGATAGAGACGATGTTAAAAAATTTAGTATTCGCGAAAATAATAATTTTATTTCAACTCTATTTGTGATTCATGCATTGAAATAGGCTCAACCGATATACCATAGCGAGGTGTGAAAGGAACTAGAGATACGTGGGAGAATACTACACTGCTCTGCCTACCTCTTACGGGGATTACAAGCAAGATTTTTTATTACATTACAGTAATTAAAATTTCAATTTGACTGGCGCATTGGTCGTGTTCGTTGCAAATGCGACCGCCGATTAGGAGGTCCTGGGTTCAATTCCCGGGTCGGGCACTAAAAAAATTTTCTAATTTAGATTTCCAGTAGTGACTCGGAAGCTGGATATGTGCAATGTATGGCAATAGGTTCACCAACAATTTCATAGTGGGACGTAAGCGTAACTGATGAAACGTGAGAGTGTTCTATATTTCTTCGCCTACCTCCACGGCAATTACAAGGCTGATGTTACGTTACAATTAGAAAGATAAAAAAAATTAATTGATATGAAAGATTATTCCTGCCTTCACATGGAATCAACAAAACAATGTAATGAGAGGTACGCAACAATGTACAAAATAATACTATGGGGTATTTGAATATAAAGCAAAGTATACTCGTATATGTATACGTGAACATAATTTTATTTCAACGCGCGGTCATATTCTGCCCTTACTAAGAATTAAAAAAACAATTTGCTATAGTCAAGCGGTATCATAAATTTTAGTAAGAAATAACAAAATATTATGCAATAAAAGATTACTAAACTTAGTCACAACGTTCTGAAAATCGATGCCTTATCTGAACCTATGTACATTAGACATGAAGGTAATTTATGAATTATATTTGTAGTGCAACAGAAAAAAACAGTAGTGGTGGTGATGATCGGATATTGACACAAATGACCACTCTCTCATGTTACCATACTCATTCCAATGATGACCAAATGATCATTGGTAATTACAATTGAAAATGATGCGGTCTACTTGTACACTGTGTGTACCGCATTTAATATGCAGGCTGTTTAGAAGGCATAGCATAAGAAAAATGAAGCTCGCATCAACATGAGTTTGATATTTATTAATTGTGTGTAAATACAGTACCTGCATAAGTATATTGGGCATATTTTGTTAAAATATAACTGTAAAATTTGAATTAACGTTAGCTATAAAAATTCTAAAGAACATTTCAGATGTCTTAGATAAATCTTCGTTTGCTCCGCTCGTGGGGATTCTGTCATTTATTAAAAGAAATAAATCATGTCAGTGCTGTCAACAAAATCATTTCAGTTTCAGAAAAAATAACCTACTGATTTTTTTCATTATTTTTACCTTATACATATCTTGCACGTAATAGAATTATTATCATCAATGAAAAAAAGTTAAATGAGAATAATAATCGATTAAAATTATGAAAAATATTGTTTGTTTACTGGAAGAAAAATAGATTTTGAAACATGTAGACAAATACATTTGTACAGTCGTGATGAGAAAAGGGTTATACATCATCAATAAAGCGATAAAAACATCGATAAATGTGGAATATTTAATGTTTTTATGCATAATAGTTGCTGTTATTAATTCTGAACCTTTTTTAGGAATGTGCAAATTAAGAGGAAATAAATTTTAAATGGACCTAAATGAAAACTTAACGAGGAAAGTCTAAGATGTTAATGTTCTTGAAGAATTGCCAACTATTGTGATTTTGCAGAGGCTATTTTACAAAGACGTTTAAGAATTACAATGAAGAAGTCAAGTGGGAGAAATTTGATATTCCATTCGTTTTTATTTTAGTTGTGAATAATAAGAATTCTATTAAAATCCACTAGTCTGCAAACTGGTGAATTTTAAAGATTCATGGTCAAAAATAGTACTGAAATCGAGTCCACTATATCGTAGATGTAGGTACTGTTACCAAGATTGACAGTTATTTAAATTCTACTCATTACATTTAACTACCTTCTGGGATATTAAACTATAGTCAATTGCCTCATTAGAAAACTGCCCGAATTTTATATCGCCTGGCTTACGACATATCTTGTCATTGGGAATATAAATAAAACAAAGTTACATTCTTATAATTGTGTTATTATTGTATCTAATTATAGACTGTTTTATAAATTTAAAACGTGTTTACCCAGTACGATTTTATTTTATTATTTTTCGTTTTTTTGTTTTATGTGTATAATGTCGTGTTCCAGACAATGATATTATAAAAAAGGACAACATAAATAAATAGAAATTAAATTTACATGAATAAAAGTTAACAAAACGTCATTTGTGTTGTAACTCAAACTCAACAGTCTCAATAACCTCTATTGAAGCAATTTGTTATTATATTCCATGTAACGCCGTCATGTTTTAACATGAAATGCTCAATGGTTAATCATGAATTCCTAATCATTGTCATGAACACGACAGTTTTCGCATATATCAGCTTCACGGTGTCAGTAACAGTTATATTTGCCTTACTTTTACTCCCAGTTATAGATATTATTATGATTCTCTTTCTCCTTTTATCTTGGTTAAAAGTGTATGTGTGTTATGTAACACATCGTTACGCTCATTCAGAATAACTATGAGAATTTAATTACTTTATTAGTTAATCCTTACATCTCATGTCTGTGTTAGTTTCGGGTACATTTGCGTGACCATTCAAAACGATGAGCGTTTATTGGATTTCACAATTGCGTCTATTTCAAGAAACATTTAATTCAATTGTTTGTTTTAACCTTTCACGCCTTTAAATTCGTAGATCCCACAATGTTGAAATGTTTCAGTATATAATTTGTTAAACCTGTACGTTATATGTATCTCATGATAAAACTTTCGTGTTTAGAAAAAGGAGGAGAGATGGTGGAACACGCTGATGCAGGTGGCCGTGCCGTTCTTCATCGCTGGCTGCGGCACTATCGGCGCCGGGCTGGTCTTGGGTAGCGTCAGAGTGAGTATCGTTAAGTAGTATAGTAAATAAATATGTTCTGACATATCCACAAAAAGCCACCTGATACCAAATCACGCAGAGCCCATACTGTGGTAACCAGATTGCTGATTCACTACATATATACATATGTAGATATGTTATTATTAAACTTGGGCGTAAGATTGTATATGTGGACACAGAATCAGTACCAATTGATGGTCGTCACAAGTATGTTCATCTACGGTTAGAATCAAACCCATGAGCACGGTTTGTCATCAGTCAGATTTTCGTTGTAATTTACAATAATTGGATATAACATAATATATCAGGTGAAGAAAAAGTTGAATGTTACCTAACAATAAAAATCACACATACTTACATAGGTACACAGTAGCGGAATTTTATTACGACTTTTATTTTATTGTTGTGAAATTTTATTTAGGTTTATCTATAGAGTACAACCTTATCTTGAAGCTTTATTGAATATTACGTTTTAATTACTAAATTAACAGGGCTATCATAACGTGGATGCCAGTTCATTTATTTAAGTTCAATTACCTTCAGTCTGTTCCTCAGGTGCGTTAAAAATATTCGATTCTCTGTGTTTTGGTTCCGACAATCTGGATGACCAAAAGCTGAGACCCAGTGTTTTATCCTATTAGATACTTAGTGGCAGCCATGTATTCCATCTGATCTGAGTAAAAAATATATTGGACTCAATATAGATCTATATTGGTTCTTATAAGAATCTACCAAACTTACCGTCATATACCAAGCCGTCATTTAACAAACATCATCGACATAGTCCACCTTCCCTTAACGCCAAACTACGTCACTCGAGTTCCTCCCAAGTTGAGAAGGTTTAAAGCGACAATCGTCCCGCTGGCTATATGCGTTTTGACAGGCTTTACATGAAAAGCTTTGGAAGCTTAAATGATATTTCTAGATAGGTCTCGTTCTAACCGAATGTTCTTTTATTTCAGGATTGGGACGTCTTTAAAGAGGTCGCGGCCATTTTCGTTCTCGTACCGTCACTATCCGGATTGAAGGGTGAGAATGTTTTTCTTTTCAATGAATATTTGTGATTGATCTTCTACATTAACTCTAAAATACCATATAGCATATTTTTCTAGATTTTATGATACTGTAAATAACGTGCGTCAATTTAGTTATCTATACTTCTATACTATCTATACGTCCATACTAATAATATAAAGCTGAAGAGTTTGTTTGGTTGTTGAATTGTTTGAACGCGCGAATCTCAGGAAATATTGGTCCGATTTGAAAAACTCTATCAGTGTTAGATAGCTCATTTATCGAGGCTATAGTTTATAGGCTATATAACATCACGCTAAGATGAATAGGAGAGGAGCAGCAGTAAAAAATATTGCGACAACGGCAAAATTTAGAGCCTTCCTTGCGTGCGCTAAGTAAACGGTGAAAGTTACTCAAAAATCATGTATTACAAAATTGTTCCCCTCTAAAAGTTC
>DWEI01006399.1:0-10123 GCA_018245875.1 Mysoria ambigua | reverse complement strand
GCGCACTGTCCTACCAGCATCAATCTACTCTGCAAGGAACAATATCGCGATTAGGATTTCGATTTTTTCACCATTATACCTTTTGATTCGCCGTTGATGGTGGTCCTAATGTTATACCACTTATTGACATGAGCCCAAGAATAAAGTGAAGTATTAATATCAGTCAAGGTGCCCAAACGCATTATCTCTTACTACCTTCACAGAATAATGAATCAAAATTCAACGACCCAGTGACGTGGACGCTGAAAAACTCAGAGAGCTGTTTCAGACAGCGCAGAGTTGAACAACAAAGCCCAAACTTCGCCCTTCGTCCGTCACCATTCGCCGCGACGAACCCGTCGGAAACTTTTATATTAAACTCGGTGTCATCTAAACATCGCATCGATCTTTGCGTTGTCATTTCGGTGTTGATTTGTTCGTTCGCCTTAAGATCGGCGCAGGTGTAGCTATAAATAATAATCTCGGGTCTTCATATATGGTCATCTGATACCAAAGTACAGCTATTATATGGCCATGTCAGCTATGATATACATTTCGACAAAGCATATTTTCTGTAGTAACGCTCTAGCTGTATCATACAGAGCGGTCAAGACATGTGAATAGATATGGTAAGACATATCTGATCAGTTAATGATCGCTAAGATACATATTATAAGATAGCTGCCGCCTGTGGCAGTCAGTTGAAGTGTATAATAAATAGCACGGTACATTAATGTATATTATAGCTCCGTCTGCCACGACATTTGATTTATTGCGTTGGCTTAGATTCAAAACATTGGAAGTTAATTGATGCTGTCTGACGCGTCCTATTGTTTACGTCTATCGTGAAGAACGACTTTGAAGTGATGACTAGCAAATAAACTTGCTATTAAGTGAACCTGCGACTAAAACCTCAGTATCGTATAAATAGAACCCTCTTACTACAGGGATGATAGACTATTCTTAGAGTACAGTGTAGACCTCAGCTCTGATCTGTGGCGTACGGTGTTTTAATCACTCTCGCACGGTTTTACATTAATTAACAATTTAATTATGAATTTTATGAACGTAAAATTTCACATTCGCGTCGTGATTAAAATTTACACGAAAACAAGGTTTCATCAGGAATCCCTTAATATTACAACCATAAATAAATTGTGTAAACGTCACGTAAATTGAGTAAGAACGTAAATAAATAATTAGTCGTCAAATATATGAAATTGTTCTTAAAACTTTTGTGCTGTTATATTATACAACGAACTTTACATTATTGTCATATTATACAAGAAATATATTATATTATACAAAGACTATTCCATTACACAGCGACGTCATTGAGCACCCTTCACATCATAAAACTGCACGCAGACGTTCAGCTATCTTCCATATTATGCAGTCGACGTACTACATATACGAAGCAAATTAAATACTTTGTCTATTGACCCAACATCATCGCACAACGTCAGATTGTATTTCTTCATTCGCTTAATTGCGACTACCCGAAACGCGGCGGTTGGTAAACGATACAACAACAGCGTCGCTTACTTGAGGCAGGTGGTCGGCGTCGACGGTGAGGTTGATCTTGGCGACGTAGAAGGCGGCGGGGAAGGGCGGCGTGCGCGCGTGGTGCCGCGCCAGCTGCGCGTCGCGGCACGCGCTCTGCGACCCCAGCCAGTACTCGTTGCCGAACAGCACGTTGGTGCCGTATTGGCCGGAGGCGTCGAACACTGCAAATAATAACATACGGTTCGGCTTGATTAATGTTTGCGGTGCAGCGGAACGGTTCGGGAATGTCCATTTCGTCTACCACAGCGAGAGTCGAAATTATATAACGTGTAGTGATCATTCTGCCAAGCCGCACTTGGCCAGCGTGGCGGAATATGGCCTTAACCCTCTCATTCTGAGAGGAGACCCAAGTTCCAGCAGTGAAATGATAGAATGGTTGATATTGATTGATTGATATAGTGATCATTATTATTATTGTTATATTCTTACACCAGGTCTCTTAAGGGATAGGTAGATTGCATCGGGTGCTAAATACATGTTTATAGACCTTTACTTTTTTAAATTCGTTAGCCGATATGAAATATTTTGTTAAACGTTTTTAGTACTAGGAATGTGTCTGCTGTATAAATTATTGCGTCACTTTCATCATCGTAATCATCTGCCTATTGATATCTACTGCTTGAATTATGTCCATAACACTGACGGTGCGCATTGATTAAGTTTAAGATACTCAGAGCACAGCTTCTCGTTGCGGTGCGTTACTTTAATTAAAAGTAACAAAATCGGTTATAGATCTAAACACTTTATTGTACACAACCAAGTACGGCTAGGCAAAAATAATCGAGAAACTTACCTACATAAATTTTTGCAAACATTCACACCTGAATACATTCAGAGAAAAAACAGGAACTTGCACTGACGCGCGCGGTTTGTAAAACGATGGCTCGCACGTTGTCATTATTGCCTCGCTCGAGGCGTTCTTTAATTAAACAGGAAGTAGTTTGAGCGAGTCCATCCGTTCTTTCGCTGAATTTTTCCCGAGTTCCGAGCCGCGCGCGCCGCGCGGGTCAAGGCGAGAGCGATCATCCGGCTCACTGGAGTTTTTAAATTTACATGACTACGTTTTTTATTCCATTTCACTGTATACGATTACTTGCGTTGAACAGAATGACGGAGAACCCGTTTTATTTTATTTTTCAGATCTTTTATAGCAATACAATTGTTACATTTTCATTATACAAATAATGTTTATAGTTTGTCAATGTGTGAAATTTTAATGCGCTGCAAAGTGGTCACGGACAGCAAGCTTAGTAATTGACATAATAAAATACAGGATATTATAATAGTTTTTTTATAATATCCTGTATTTTATTACGTAAAAGTAAAATGATTGACGCAATTATTACCCTACTGACAGCTCTTTACCGTATACGGATATGATTTTTAACCGGGTCAAATATTTAAATCGTAATTCTCGACGCACGACAGCGGCGTTACCCAATAATTCATACAAATAATCACCTTTCGCGAACGGAGCTTTGCCGACAGGTTCGTCCGGTGTACAGGTTCCATTCCGAACGAGGTCTCACACATTCAACAAATAAATTTTCTCACAACAGTACAACAATTCTCGTACACACCAGCTGGTAGTGATGTCTATAAACGTTTAATGACGCGGAAAAAAGTGTTTCAATTCCCAAACTGTTACTGCTAAAGTCAAAGGGCCTTTACTAGTCTTGTTACTCGGAGCATATACCTACGTACGAGCATTATTAAAATCAACCGTATTTTCCATCCGAATTGAATGTATATACATATATGTTTGAATTGAATTGAATGAAAATCGAATCTTTCTGATCTTGTTCAATATACTTATGAACATCTCTTTTAAAATTTTAGTTATTAAATTTGTTCGATCTCCGTTATAACTGAACTTTGATCATTTATTAAACGCTGGTATGCTTTGTTGTGTAAGATTAGTAGTCTATATACCATATAGACAGTCTGCCAGTGATGGTCGACACTACGCAATGTCACGCCTGTAATCCCGGAAGAGGTAAGCAGAAGAGTATAGTTTCACGTTTCTCCAGTTACGTTTACGTCCAGTCCAATAGTACTGATGCAATAGTTTTCCATCTATAGTAGAATTATAGAAAATGCCATGACTCTATTGCCATACATCAAGTGGGAAGTCTACCGTAAATATTTAAGTGTAAAACGTTCTGCTCTACTCTCCATTAATATAAATCTTTATTCCGAATTATCAAAAACATTAATGTATCCGATCATTATCAGAACGAATGTAAACTATTTATAATAATTCTCATTGAATTTTACTAAATTACAATTTAGCCCTTCTAAATTATAAATTAGCCCTATATATAAATATGTATTTAAGATGTCAATCCAATTCCCAATATCATTTCGAACTGTACCAACTTTTAGACTAAACCGTACACGCCTTAAACAGCTGACAAAGACACACCTTCAAGTATCATTATATTATCAAGATATTTGCCGTCATATCATTATACGAATAAGGTATCTATATAAACGACGCTTCGCCTGCATTCGAGACGATTAGAAAAGTATCTTGAAAATAGCCGATAAAAGCGTAACGGTCGTATAAAAGTTCGAAGAGGTTTTATAGCCCTTTCTCAATGGTCTTATTATTACACTAGGGCGAGAGTACTCCGGAAGTTTGAAATAATGAGTTGAAAATAATCCCTCTAGAGAAGACTATTCTC
Source organism: Mysoria ambigua (assembly GCA_018245875.1). Taxonomy (NCBI): domain Eukaryota; kingdom Metazoa; phylum Arthropoda; class Insecta; order Lepidoptera; family Hesperiidae; genus Mysoria; species Mysoria ambigua. The sequence goes on along the minus strand of DWEI01006399.1, from coordinate 5,891 downwards.
TTAGCAACACTTAGAACTGTATCGTAACCTTTCACTATAAAATGTATAGTTCGTGTAAATATTCATTATTGTTATTTTTTGTACTTATGTAATCTTTACCGTTAACCAAGAACTAGGTTACAAAAGATACGCTTAATAATAATTTAACGGTAAGTAAGGCCAACTTACCGTTAAATTATTTTTTTTTTTATTTACCATTCAACCCAGGATGACGGCGGGAAAATCGGCAGGCACGTCAAGTTCGCTGGTAATTAAAAACACATATACAATAAATTTTATATACCTTGTTTGAAATGTACGTAACGCCTGTTATCGCCCATAGCGGAAATCAGAGAACTGTACACCCTCACGTTTCACTATGTTTACATCGCACAATGTAATACGTGGTGAGTCTATTGTCATTCTGCAGGCACAAATACAAACTCCGAGGCATTATTAGAATCTTTAACTTAGCAAACATCAATTCGAACACAGGACCTCGCGATCGACAGTCGCGTCTGCAATCACCACGACCAACGACGACGAATAAACAAAAACCTTTAATGAAGCACACGAATAATATGTCTGGCTTAATCAATCAAACGACTAGTTATATGTAATAATGTAATCCAACAAAAATACAGACTTCAACATTTAATCGATCAACCGACTATTTATATCTAATAACCAAGAAAAAAATACCAATATATAAAATAAATTACCCAATAGGTAAATTATTAGTAGTCATTTTTTCTGCAAATTGAGTACTTCTGTACCGTTCGCTCTAATGACGCTCGAACTGTTTGATTTACTACAGTTTGTAGACCGGTGATTATTATTTTTTTATATCGGATCATTTTTGTACAAAATATCTTATATCGTTTTAATAACACGGCCGCGTGGACGGCGTCGACATATTTCACCAATTAATCCCTCCCCGGCTGGCTCGGTGCCTTAATTAGGTAGTGTGTGATATTTCAGGATAAAATGATAGTGAATGTGAACAGTGTATTATTTTATTACATAAATGTTTCAAAGCGTAATTTCATGATATAAATACTGCGTATTTTACCTAATGTGATAAATATATATGATTTTCATAAGGCAATATATAAATGCTGAAGTTCAAGATAAAATGACGGGAAATGAGAGTATATATACGTACCATCACGCTTTTAATCCGTAAAGAGGTTGGTAGATTGTGTAAAACCCCCACGTTTCATGGAATAGTAAGTGAGTCTTCCGTCACTCACCTGGTACAAATCCGGACTTCCAGCCACCACTAAGAATTTCTGGTTAGAAAAACCCAATAGTACCCAATCCGGGAATCGAACTTAAGACCTCTCGACCAGACAATTAATGCAGGGGACCTGCATGTTAATATATATGAATATATTAGCGATACAAATCACAAATAAATTAAACAACTTGTGCCTATTTTCGTCTAACAAATAAACCTTCACCTCACCTTACACTACCTTACTACAATACAAATAAGTATATGAAAGGTATTAAGATAATATGCATATGTGTTATGAACGATATAATCCCATTCCTAAACACTATCGCCGCGAGTTGCCCCAGAAACTTGGCTCATGAAAGTTTGATGTGTAATGTATCCCGTTCCAATTGCTTTAAAGGGACTACGCTTTTTAGCTCGTGAAATATCCACGCGTCCGCGCCTCGCCGGCCCCACTCTAGATATAACAGTCTATTCTGTATGCTATGAAGCATTAATGTATGCTATGAAGCATTATTTGTATGCATGTAGTTATGATAATGTCTATCAACCGATGCATTTTATGTCTCCTGGGTTCGTGTATAGTGAAAGGAAGTATCATTGAGTACAGTGTGTAATTTGAAACAATGTTTTTAAAATATATCGGCGTTGTAATAGGGGCATTTAACTGAATTGACTATTGTTATGCCTATAATTATAATGATATTAAACATTGAACTGGCGACTTACAAGTATATTTTTTATGATATCGTCAATCCAATCCGTTATGGAGTATGTAGAGAGCATCAAGTGCCAAATATTTCGATCCTGAGTCGTGCACTACTGATTTTCATTTTATAGTACTAGGCAACAGGCTCACCACCTATATCATAGTGAGATGTAAACGTAATTAGTGTAACGTGGGAGTGTTCTACATTCTTCTATCTGCCTCTTCGGGTGCCTACCTCTTCGAGGATTACAAGCGTATTGTTACGTCTTACTTCAATTGCTTCTTCTTAGTACATATAAAAGAATAAAATCTTAAATGTTAAAATCTGTCGCGTCCAGTCCACTGCATCAGGTGTTACTTAACACAAATCCATTTATCTCAATTGTCAAATACAAAAGTACTGGACAATAATTCACAGAGAGAATTTACGATGGCATCTAATTTTAAACAAGCCATGCACCTTCCTTCCTTTCACATTGGACACACGTGCGAGATTTATCTTTATTGTTTTTCGTTTACGAGCGTCTTATGCGCCAATATTTTGTTTTGTTATATCATTCCTCTTTAGTTTACCTTTTGTTCTGTTTAAAGTTTTACTACATGTTTCACTTAACCCTAAAGTAGAATTCATCATCGGACTTCACATCAGACATATTTATATATTTGATGTAAGTACTTTTCCACGCTTATATTATGCGAATTAGTAAGTTATTTTCAAAAGACTACCTTAAATTGTCTTGTTGTTTAAAAAAATCTCATAATCACGACGTTCTAATTACATTATTTGAAAACGTAACATTACTTAAAACTTTTTAAAAGTTATTTTTAGAAATATAGATAGCTTGATGTTATAATAATTTTCGTCAAAATAAAATAGAGGCTACAATTATTTCGCAAGCCCCTGTCAATGTCGTACTAGAAGAGTTGTGGTACCCCCGTCGCTGGAAGTGGAGTGCCCTCTTAAGGGCCCTTCCAAACAGACCGGCTTGGAAAACAAAGCGGATTTTTATCTACTCAAAGTACAAAGAAGGCCTTTGGCTCGACTAAGTTTTCGCATTGTATTGCAAATTTGCGACGGCGCGGCGCTAGGACATCCTTTTGCCAAAAAACAATAGCCAACTAAAAATACATTCTACTCAAATGTGCCGAGTTCTATTTTTCAAACGGTCAAAATCTGCTTTTAGTCTATTTGAAATGTAATATGAAATACGTATATCTAAATGGAATATGAAATATGTATATCTAAATGGAATATGAAATATGTATATCTAAATGGAATATGAAATAATATAGAATCTTATATAAATCAAAGAACCGTTTGAAATAACCCCAAAGATATCTACTGCTTGTATCTGTAATATAATGCGTAAGCGTAGCCAGACCGAAGGCTTTCTTTGTATTTTAAATACGATCAAAATTAACTTCGTCCTTCGAGCCGGTCTATTTGAAAGGGCCCTAAAATATACCTAATATTTAGTATCTGCAATCTAATGCTAAGGCGTAATCACGGTAATGGGCAAATTTATCTTTAAGACTTAGGTACATCTATGACGCTTTTTATTGTCATTTTAGTACTTAAAGAAATTAAAGAGATAAGAGATTTAATCTTAATTATTAATACGTACATAAACGATACAGCATTGCTAATTAGCTATATTTTTAGAACCGTGATGCGTATGAAATTCGATTCCAATATTTAATGGAACTGAGTCGAATTCGCGAGAACCCATTAAAATTCCTTTGAAATCCACAGAGATAATACGCTACTGTTGTCAAATGAAAAAAGTTAGTTCTAGTGACAGCGAAAGCGTATTTTGTTATTAATTGAAAACGTTGCTAATAATAACGTGAGACGGAATGTATTTGCGACTCAACAACGAAGCGGTCGATGGGTGCGCCACCGTCGCCGCGAGCGATCGTGTGCTGGCGCGCAGTCACGGACGGCTTCTGGCCCACTTTCCGGTCACACCGGCGTTTTATTGGACTTTTTTCTATTTATACCGCGATTCGTGTTAACGCGGTACGAAGACTCGTGGACGCCTCACGTTCAAGGTCACGCCTACGGATACTATCGATCGCGGTGAATGTTAAATATAGATGTAAGTTCATTTAAATGTAGGTCAGGTATGAATCATCATACCTCGTTATCTTTGAGGGGTAGGCAGAGATGTTATAGATCTCGTGGAATATGAAATGTGTCTATTGCTATACACTAATGATACTGGTCCGAGCACAAATCCAGTCTCCGAGCTGTTAATGGCTATATGGAATAGTATTTACAAAAACCCAATAATAAAAGTCAAATATAAATATATTCCCTGACCATATAACTTAAAATCACGCCTGTAATCCCCGAATAGGTAGACAGGTAGAAGGGTAGAACACTCCCATGTTTGACCAGTTACGTTTACGTCTCATTGTGGAATAGTTGGTGAACCTATTGCCAGACACCGGGCACATATCCAGACTTTGAGCTATTACTAGAAAATCTAAATTAGAAATTTTGTAGTACCCGACCCATTAATTAGCCCAGGACCTCTCGAGCGTCGATCACGATATGTGGTGTTGGTTGCAAGCGCGACTGCCAAACGAGTGGTCGTGGGTATAAATCCGGCGTCGAGCACTATCGGATTTTTAAATTTTTAGCATAACTTAACCGATAAAACCCGGGAGTTTTCCCACACTCCTCTACCTACCTCTTCGGGGATTACAAAATGTTATGTTACTTAAACACAACTATATAATTTCTATAAACATAACAATTATCCAGGGACATACTCAATGCACTAATTAAACACGACACAAGCACTCGCAGTCCTAGTTTGTTCCACATATTTCGTAAACACAAGGAAAAAAGAGGCTAATTAATTCCGAGAAATATGATTATTGGGGTGTTAAATTTTGAAACATGGCAATGTACCGCGTTATTGCTCAGCGTTGGTGTCGCAACGCGGCGCGCGCTGCTCGGCGACTTCCTTTGCAATCGTCGGCCGTCCGCACATAATGTACTGCTGACAGGACGAACTATTTTTGCTGCAATAATAGCAACCAATTTACTTTAAATATGTACAAGAAAGGCGTGTATGTTAAACATTTACGAAATTCATAGTTAAGTCAAATAAAAAAAGATACATCGCTACATTAATGTAGTATTTGGATTTATCAATCTGTTCAACTTTCGTATATATAACTAACGAAATATCTTTAAATCCTAATTGATGGGGTTTGTCTAGGAATCTACTGACATACACCTAGTACCTACAGATTGACATTTTATGAGGGTCTTGTATATTTTTATAAATGTGTATATAAAGTATGAATCATTCAGTGCGACACCGAAATAATTTTAAATAATGAATCTGCGATTTCTAGGAATATGTGTCAAGTGGGAGAACGTGTCCAAGGCAAAATTAATGTCACGGAAAATTGCGAGTGTTCTCTCAGTGTTCGTTCGCTCTGTGGATGTCATATTTTATGGCCTCAAATGTGACTTACAATATGCCTATCTGCGATTAGTTAATATATAAGGATTTATAAAGAGAGCTACAAATGTATCGTTCGTCTTTTTTAAATACATTGAGACATCGACACACGCGGTCTTCTAGTCCCAAAGCTAGTCTGGAGAGAGCCCGCGTTTTGGTAACGGTAAGAGTTAGAAAAAATATACATATACATTTAAATATGTATAGAGACATTCTTTGTACACCTGTAAACAAAATAAATATTTGTGACCATTGTATACCTAAGTATTAATCCTGCTTGGCATCCTGATATGAATTTAATCCCCGAACCACAGCTCGGCAGTTAGGTCCTAGTGATGTAGCGAATTTTCGCATGCGCATTCGCGAATATTCGCATATTTTTGCATATTCGCAAAATTTCTGCGAATATTTTTTTCGGATATTTTGGGAATATACCTGATTATTAGAAAAAGATTAATAAATAATGAAGAACGAATTTCCA
>DWEI01006398.1:0-10124 GCA_018245875.1 Mysoria ambigua | reverse complement strand
CTGACGATCCTATTGTGATACCACCGCCAGAAAGCTGGCTTGATATAATAGGGATACCTAATACTTCCTAAGTCAATGTTTTGTATTGTAAAATAATTTTACTGAAGTTTTTCATGTGTGTGTGAGTGTCTATAGTCTGATTAATATCCTAAAGATGAGGGTAAAGGTATGTTATGTATTAACATAAATGTTTATAAAGTTAGTGTCAGATGTGTCATAGATGTGTATAATGAATTCTGAGGGTAGAGATTTTATAAAAAGAATAAAGTCAGTCTTGATTGTCATTCCAACTAGTGTTTTATTTTAGTATGATATATACATACACTCAATGAAGGTCAAGTTTACTCATTGTACTTCGGGTTTGTACACCCCTCAGGCTATGGTAGACCGAAACTCCCAGCACTGTATAGATAACAAGCACACATGACAGCCAACATGTGTGTTAATATCAGCCTATTAACAGATACATTTTGATTTTATTGTTTCAGGAGCATGTTCAGAGTATCTTAAAAATAGTGATGGTGAAATGGAAGATCCAAGAGTATTGGGACTGGTCATGGTACCTGGACGGCACATAGTTTCCATTCAAATAGATGACACCTCAAACCCACAAAAATTTTATTATGATGAATGACTTAGATAAGTAAATTATTTTATCAATGGCATCTGTTTTATTAGTTTATACTTATGTTTTCACTAAATTTATTCAATGTCATAATATTCAATATCATTGCAATACCAATCTAACATACATACATATCTACACATCAGGTTCCTGACGGGGTAGGCAGAGCACTGAGTGCTAAATATCTCTATCCTTACAGACCTGCCGCGCCTCCTCCACATTCATAACTCTTTGCATGCATCCTCACCGGATTTGGAGACTTCTGACTCCCCCATCGGCAAGTATTTGTCCTATTCCATCAAGATAGGTGAGTCTTGGCCACCAGTCTAACATGTGTTGAAATATTACTAGAGATAGAGACATTTTTTCTTTACATTCACTAAATTTATTATTATATTAGTAGGATGTTATATTCAAAAAACACAGATTTAAAATGATATGTACACTTTAATCATTTTCCAAATCATCAAGTAGTTGTTTCAGTACCTCTGGTTCGAGGTATATATTTTTGGAATCATTTGCAAATGGATTATATTCATCTTCATTATCTGCTGACAATGATTTCAACAACACTTTCAAGTCAACACTGATGGATCGAATTTTGGATGAATCTGTAACTATTGAGTTCAGAAAATCTCGATTCAAAATTTTTCTTAAACAAATGTAGGGATGTGTCGCCGAGTGTTCCTTACTTATAAGCCTATAAAAATGTACACTACAGTTTCTTATATCTTCATCCTCATCTTGTAGAAACATAACAGCCGCCTTTATTGTGTTTATCTTAGTTTCATCTGACAAATCACTAAATTTGCTAGCAAATTCATTGTTTGCGATCACTGCTATTAACCTCATGTCTAAATCTGAAATTTCGGGACTGCAAAGCTTAAAAATTATCTCCGACAGTGATAATAATTGTTCAATGGCATTATTCATAAGAATTCTCACTGCGAGTGGAATCATGTATCTCATTCTATGAATCATTTCATGTTCAACTAAATATTTATGTAAGAGCGAGGTATCAATATGCTTGCAGTGTAGATTGGTTTTCAGTGATATTTCATACAGTATCATCCAAATCACTGTGCTCTTTTTTCTGAATCCTAATAAATACAGGGTAGTAGACATTTCTATTAATACATCTTCTGGAATGTACTTTTCATCTCTCAACCTTTTATATAACACTTCACAATTTATTTCGAAGTCACTACAGTCAGCTATCAACATAATAACATTCGGCATTGTGTCCCATGTAATATTTAGTAAAGATTTTTGTATACGAAAATTTGCCCACAGAAATAAACCATGATTATATTTCTCATTTTGCTTCACCACCGATAAGGTTTCTTTTATTGTGTTCTCAGTCAATTGTATACATTCTGGAAATACATGTTCAAACCTTTCTCTGCATAAATAGGAATGATTCCCCGTTGACAGTATACATAGATATCTGTATTTAAGATCTGTAGTTTTTTCATTGAAATTTTTATTACCACCGTACAGCTTGACAAAGTCATCTAACAGTAAAAGAGTACCATGTAAACTATTTTCAGTTTTACATGTGGCATTCAAGAGTATCTCTAATATTACTTCAAAATGGTATATATTTAAAAGACATTTTGCTGTGAGTCTCCTCACCAAATGAATTGGACTTCCGAGCAACGATGTCGTATTAGATAATAACTCTGTATCTATTTTTTTGTCACTCATAAAACTATATCTAGGAGCCATGGTGGCAAGTATACTGAGGATGGGCACTAAATTGTTATGAATATTTAAAGTGTCATATGATACATGGGTGTCTTTCAATTGTGTCACCATATATTCCCATAATTGTGGTGAATGTGTGCGGAACTCATCGACTGCGACTGTAGCCATTACCTCATCGCTGGCACCTGAATTCTTTTTTTGACCAATTAGTTTCGGGACCAACGACCCATATAACTGAAGTGCAGCATTCCTACAAAAGAAGTATATAATGATATGATTACACTATGAAATATCATAATAGAAAGTCGCTAAAAATTGTAGTTTTTTTTAAAGCTTCAATAACTTCACATTGAATGAAAATAATGAATTCTTTTTTTTACGAGAATGACCAAATTTATAAGAAGTAAAGATAACCTTCTTTAAAACCTGTAATGCCCACTTAATAGACTGCCTCGTTTTTTGTGTTAGTTGCAAGTGTGACTACCAATCGCCAGGTCCCGGGTTCGATTTCCGAATCGAACGCTACAATTTTTTATTTATATAGATTTTCTAGCAGTGGTTCGGAGTCTGGATATGGTCCCGATGACAATACACCACCCCAACCGAACCGACGCACCACCTATTCCATAGTGGGAGCAAGGGCGGATGTAGGGGGGTGGTCATGGGGGGTCGTTACCTCCCGTCCTACCCTATGGGTTGGGCAAGGACTTAAGTGGACTGAGTAATATCGTTAATGTTTTTATAACTTTTTTAATTTAACTTAAAATTGACAAATATAATAATAACTTGAATATAATGAATGAACACATCGAAAATGTGACCCCTCCCCCATGGCGCTAAGGCTGGATCCGCCCTTGAGTGGGACGTAAACGTAACTGGTGAAACCCACGTTTGACCAGTTACGTCACGCCTATAATTCCCGAAAATGTAGGCAGAGGAGTGTATTACACATCCACGGTTTGCCAGTACATTAAAGTAACCTTTGGTGAGTCTAGTGGACACACACACAGTACAGAGAGCATGTATCAATGTATCAAGATTCCAAGGCCACTACAAAAAAAAATGTAAATAAGAAAAATCCATCAGTAACCGACCCTGGATTTGAGTCCTTGATCTCTCCATCGACAATCGCGCTTGCAACCGACAAACCCAATGAGCCTGTTAATTAAATTCAATTTATTTATCTGTGAACATAGGCCAAGTACTTCTTAAACATTAATTGCAGTACATTATATTCTAACCTTTAGGGTATACAAATATTGCCATTCAGAATACACTAACAATTACAAAAATAAAGAAAAAATTATCATAGTGTAAAATAAATAAGTCAAAGTAAAGTTGATGTACACGTCAAATAATCCACGAAAAAAGTTACCTTATTTGCCAATAAGGACTAGTCAGATTTGAGAAAGCAATTTCAGCTAATTTTGCAGAGTAGTACAACATATACGATGCCAAACTGCTGTCTAAAACAATTTTAGTCATGAAATGTATGTAAATTGCTTTTGGCAAATCCTTCTCGTTACTATTGTCCAGTTCATTTTTGTCATTGCTAGTTCCAGGTAATTGATTGCAAGTTTCCAACAAAACTTGCATGAAATAATTAAAGAGTGGCTGTGAACAAGAAATAAAAAATTGAAAAAAAAATGATTGTTATTGGAACATTTATCATCAAATATTTTTTATATTATCAGATCGTGTATTTATAAAATTTTCTTCACCTTTCCTCGTGTCATATCACTACTAACAATTCGGTGAATCATTATGGACAGGCCAGCACCTCGCCGCGTAACGGAAGCCATGTTGCTTGTTTCCGATATTAATTCATTTAATTTAGTTTTTAGCAAAGTCATGGGTATGTTTGAAATCACAGATCCCTCTGTTGAGGATGTCAGCTGTTGAATCGCTTGACCTATAAAAGTGCAGAAAGTGTATGTATGAAAGATAAAATAAGAGAAATAAAAGCAACATATGTCCAGTATGTGCTCATAATTACCGAGAACCGTCCCACCAGCTTCTATAGCACCTTTGTGCCTGGAGGTCTCAAGAACATGGCAGATAATTTTAAGACACTTCTCACAAACGTCTACCTGATTATCATCTTTGAAATATTTAATTAGAATTGATGACAGTTGACAAGTCGTCTGTAAGAAGACAAATAACTGTTATTATACATCTTTCTGGTCACAAATTCGTATTTCCATACGAGAATTACGTTTACCTTAACATTCAGCCACAGGCAATTAAGAACAATTTGATGCAAACCAGATATATTTGTTTCATTCTCCTGATGATATATTTTGTGTTCAGAAGTTACGATCATATCCTGTACCATGTCATTCATTTTGGAAAAATCGGAACTCACTGAAGCTTCCTGTTCCCAGGCAAATTGATTGGAAATATTGCTCAGGATGTCCAATAATAATGTTATAACATCAATTGAAATGTCCAATTTATATGATTTTTCTAAACAAGTTTCAAATATGATGTACAAAATGTTAAGATATGCATGGAGCTGTTTGCCTTCAACAATAGATTTAACTATATCCATCTTTGAGTTGCATTCAATTTTCAATAAATCGAGTGCAAATTCAAAAACATCTTCCACTTTCTTGAACTGATCTGCAGCACAATTCTTCATCAGTAACAAGTTCACAATTAATTTAAAAATTGTCTGTCCACATGTGATTTGATAAAAGAATCTACTTCTAACACATGACAGTGCTTCTGTAGTTAAATAGCCTATTAAGTCACTTTCACACAACTGATCAGAATAATGATGGAGTAAAATTTCCATGACAGCATCCCTTATATCATCTGAGGGAACTTTAAGTAGGCTGACCAATGTCATTAAGAAATGTTCCTCCCCCAAAAGCCAGCAGTCATTATTTCTTAAAAATTCAAGGACTGTTATACTAAGTTGTCTAGGCTTCTTTTGCTTTTTCTTTGATATCATTGTAAAAGATTTAAGCAACACTTTCGTAACTTGGATTGTTGCAGTATTTCTTTGATAATTCCCATTAAAACTCAAGGAGTGTATGATAAATAATTGCAAATCTTTGCAAAATGAAAGAAAATCATGAAAGTTTTTTTTTATATCACAATTGTTACTGTTCTGATTACTGTCAACAATTTTCATATTCTGCTGTAAAAGAGTCTTTTGGAGACTGTCAATCATCTTAGTTCTTAATAAAGAACAATCTGAATTCACATTGTCTTTAAGAAAATCCAGTATAACAGTATATCCATTCTGACTTTTCAAAAATTTACCTTGTGAAGTGCATAATATATCAAAAGCTAATGCACGAATGTGGGCATCAGAATGTTCGATGCCATTCAAAACCATTTCTTCTATTTGGTTACAATTAATATGTTTCTCAAGAAGCCCCAATCTGTTGCCTTGCTGTATTAAACTCAAACAGCTGTACAACTTGTGCTCGGCACAATTCAGTTCATTTATTTCGTCAATCAAATTTTTTATTAATGTTGGGAAAAATTTAAATGTATTCAGGCACCAATAATTGATGAAATTTTCAATGGGTTTTATTGATGAGTGTTTGAATATTTCAATGATGATGTTTAAAAATATTGTACACCATTCGCTGTCAGTGTTCAATTTTTTAATTACAGCAATATACATATCTGCTCCAGCCGACACCAATCCAGCTTTACTCAAACTGTATGTAAGACCTTCTAGTAACCTATACTTGTATATTAACATTTTGATATCACTTTGACACTGTTCAATTATCTCTGAGAACATTAAATACTTCGCTTTGTTCCAATAGAAACCATTTAACTCTTGCAGTATGACACCATATACCTCTTTATCCAAAACGGTAATTAAGTTTTTGAAGACAATTTTATTTAAGCCCCTTACCCCTGTAATGGGATTCTCCCAATTACAGTTAATAACATTTAGAAGTTTTAAATTACAATCTTTATTAAATAAAATATTTTGTAAATTTGTACCATGTACTTTGTTAAAAAATGTCATTATTTTAAAGACTACAAATGTGTACGGCGTGTATTCGAAGGCTAACAATGTTACTAAGGAAAATGTTCTCTTTAAAATAGCATTTAATATTAAGCTCTCCGATTTCTCCGACAGCAATGTAGATTGAAATATTCCATACATTAGTGCAATTGTTTTGGACATATTCTTACTGACTTTGGTCTCTTTTTCGTTTAGATCTAGTTCAACATTTAAATGTTCCAAAATGTCTTTCAAATAATAGTCCTTGTCGTCAACAAAAGACAATATTGTATAGAAATATGTTGAACACAGTAATTGATCTTCGAACTCTTTAAATTCTGTCCCCATATGAAGCCATAATATTTCTAATATCTCTGAACAATATTTCTTGAATTCAACACTGTGGTTTTGTTTATTCTTCATTGCTTTAACTTTCATCAACACATCCTGGAAGTACATTTGAATTTATAAAACATTTCATATTAAAAGTTACAAGGCAACACATTATTGTATAGCAATTATGAACACCACAGTTCAACCAATGTGGTGTAGGCAGTCTCTCAGCCAGATGGAATGACAAATAGATTGACTATAATGATATAAAACTTTAACTGTAACTTCACGCCTGTAATCCCCGAAGAGGTAGACAGAGGAATGCAGAACATTCCCACAATTCACCGGTTATGTTTACATCCCACTATGTAATAGGTAGTAAGCCTATTGCCATGCGTCGGGCACATATCCAGAATCAGAACCACTACCAGAATACTAATTAAATTTTCTAGTAGAAAAATTTTCTAATTAGAAAATTTTGTAGCGATCTACCCGGGAATCGAACCCAAAACCTCCCGATTGGCAGTTACACTAGCAACCAACACTATAATTATCCAATTCTATAATTATCAAAAAATAATATTAATTAGATAGAAATTCTGGCATAAAAACTAAAATCTCCAGAGACGCCACTGCATATAAAGCCATGTGTCAAAAAATCTGAGCAGTCTGTCAACAAACTATGGTGTTTTAAAACCTGTTTTTTTTCCTACTGTTGGGTTAATTTCTCCATCGCACAGCTTTTTAGCAAGTTTATAGGTTATAGCTCATAGGCAAGACTTAGCTTATACAGAGGAAAATAATTTTAATTATACTTATGACATGACAGTGTAAAGTGTTTTTGCTTTGCATCCATGTTCCTACAAGTTTCAATAAAACGAACAATTTGCTTTGCTGTGCAGATACTCATACATGTGTGCGCAATGTTACTTTGTCTACTGCCCCCTTGGAGATTTTATAATTTTGTAGCACCTTTGGAAGTACTTCATTTTAAATATGTGCAATGTGTCACATAGGTGTTGTCTGTCCACTTTCGAGGGTGCATTTAAGTGCATGCATTAAAGGGTGCATTAAGGATCCCTAACCGCTCCCCTGAAAGCCCTCAATGCACACCAGGGAAAGTTATTACCCATTTGAAGAAAGACTGCTCTAAAACAAAACACAAATTCAAATACCATTTATTGAAATTGCTTCCTTAGATCACTTTTTGTATGTCAAAATGAAACTACTGCAGTTTCAGAAAATGCAGCAAAAGGTGTGCTATAATGCATTGTTTAAAATAAGTACATACTTTAATAATTAATTGTGGTGCTGGAGTCACACAACACAAAGCATGTTTATCATTTAGTAATCATTTACCTTGTAATAAGCTTTTTACAATAATTTGTTTATATAATGAACTAACACAAATGAGCTTCACAGAATTTAAAAATATAAACTCATTTTTCAATTACCTGTATATGCTTTAATTTTACTTCAGTTGTGTTAACTTTTATCTTCAGAATGTCTTCTTCAATATTATTCATGATCGAATGAATCTGAAAAAAATTCAGTTTCTAAGAATTATAATTTAATTTGTAAAACAAATATTCAAAACATTGTTTACCTTGTGCAATAGCTTCAGAATTTGTTAAGTTTTTATAAGGTGATAAATAACTAAAAAGCCAGTTTTGACTAAAAAGTTTACTACATATTCTAAGTACATACATTTATATACAAAACAATAAATAAAACTAATGTCATTAATTAAATCATTCTTTGTCTTTTATAGGTTCAAAGCCCTCTTTTTGCATTTTCTCTTTAAAGACATTGAAATCCCGTTTTCTATCAAAATGACTGACCCACTTGGGAGGGCACGAATTTTCGAAAGCACGTCTAAGTTCTGCGCACAGTTTTGGTATTAATGAACTGTCTTTGATATTTTCATCATCTAAACACGCCCAGTACCGATCTCTAGCATCCCAACAAGTTTTCCTTTGAGCTTTATCGGGAAATGACATCTTTACCGCCTAAAACAAGAAGTAAGCAGTGATGAGATCAGACGATTTAAAAAATTCACCATTTGTACGGAACCAGTCAGATTTGTATTAAAAACCAATTTTTGCCCAACGACAGTTGAAAATGAACATTATAATAAAGACGAATTAATTAATCTAAACTAAGCTAAAATTCCAATCAGAAAGCAGTACTGAAAATATCGATTATTTTCATACTTATAATTAATACAAAAAGAAGATAACACTTACCTAGAATTTACAAAATATTAAAGGGGGATAAAAATATAAGGTAAATTCCTAATGCAATAAAAAGTAAATGCCAATTTTTACACTGAGCCGCTATTTTACCTCTAGTACAGTATAACTGAAGTTTACTGAAGTAATATAGCAATCCAGGTAACCTAAAAGGTCCTGAATCGCAATTGACAGTGATGTCTAATAAAATCCTGCCATATAAATGTAGGCGACATCATTCAGCCACATATACTTTATTCAATATTGTTATTTCATTGTATATTGATATCAGTTTATATTAAGTAGTTTATAGTACAGTAAACAACAGGATGATATAAAAACTCTTTACGTTTTATATAGGTAACATAAAATTGTACGATAAGAAAGTAGTTTATAACCTGTTGCATGATGACATTCTTTTTGAATTTTCTTATTGAATTTTGGTTTCGTGAAAATAATTAATACCATTATATTTACAGTTAAAATATGTTTAATTTACAATTAAATTACCATATCTAATTCTTCTATCATTTAAGTAATTTATCATTTAAGTGATCTTGACGAATAGACATGATGACAAATTTTGTATAACTAGTTTTTTATGTTCAGAAATAAATATTATATACAACGTATATCATATTTCTACTTAAAATGAGGATATAATTAATATTTAAAATTACATTTTACTTTCAAATAGTTTTGTTTCCCGCCAAAGCGCTTCAAAGTATTATGGCGTCGCTTGTGACGTTACGTCTGACTAATTTGTTATTAACTTAGAACATATTAATTTTGTTAATAGTGTATTTTATAAGTTGTAAAATATGAGTTTGATACCGTATAGGCGTTATGCATTGCCTCTGTGTACCAATACGACTATAAATCGCCCAGAAAAGTTATTTATATTATTTCTTTCTTTATAATAACAAATAAGCGGCCTAAATTTACAAGACGTGATTTATAAGGAATATTGCCCAATACTCTGATTATTTCTGTGAAGATTGCTTTGACGTAAGTATTTGTTTATATTTGTATATTCCACATAGTTTCTAAACCATTGTAACTCTGTTCGAGATTCAAAATTAATAAAAAACACATCTTTAGTTAAGAATTCACTTTTACAATATCTACGTAACTTCACGCCTGTAATCCCCGAAGGGGTAGACAGAGGAATGCAAAACATTCCCACGATTCACCAGTTACGTTTACGTCCCACTATGCAATAGGTGGTGAGCCTATTGCCATGCATCGGGCA
>DWEI01006397.1:0-10125 GCA_018245875.1 Mysoria ambigua | reverse complement strand
GGAAAAGCGGTGGGGTTGGAGAAAAGTAAAAAGGAGGATAGGGATTTTGATGACATGAATGTAGGAGGAATAACATCGAATAAACAAATATACATATTTACGAACATTAACGAAAATTAAGTGATTGGCTTATTCTATAAATTCTATAAATTTTTATACAATTTTACTATAATAAAATTGTATACAAATTTATAGAATTTTACAGAAATATGGTACGCTTTTGTCCCCATTCAATTGTTGACAAAATCCTTTGAATATTCGCAGCACGGTCACGGTAGTCATTTATTAACAAATCATAATACCATTAGCATTTAATAATATGTCTAAGCAAGTTGCGAACATTTATTACCTACAATGAACGTAATAAATATATGCAAATTGAAAATTAGATTCCAGAACTTAATTTAGCATCCATCCGGTATATTCATAACGCGCATGCAAAATTACATTTGCTGAGAAAACAGTGAGCAAATCCGTATGAGGTATTATAAATGGAAGCGTTGCATCTAAATAATTTAGATGTACTTTAGCTGTGGATTTCGTATAAGCGCTTAAATTCAACAGCTAAATTGTTTCTCCGCAACAATGTGATAAATAAAATTTATGAGCTGGTAAAATCATTGTCGAGAATTTGATTGGAAGTGGACCAATGTCACGTTGTTGTCGACATCATAATTAATTTTACGTAACATTACGCCTGTTATCCCTGGAGAGTAAGGCAGAGGAGTGCAGTACACTCCGACGTTTCACCATTTACGTTTACATCTAACTATGGAATAGGTGGTGAGTCTGTTTCCATACAACGGTCTTATGTTCAGGCTCTGAACTACTAATAGAAGTTTGTACAAATAATCCAATAGCACCCGAAATGACATTATAATCCAGGATTTCTCGAACCACAATTGTGCTTGCAAATCGTTTAACGAGCATTATAATATTTCTGTGAAAACCTTATATTGCATTAAACATTCACTATATACGTTCACGTACCTAATGCCAATGTGTACACATAATAGTACAAAATAGAAATCTCTCGAAGTACATATTTGACACAACAGCCCTAAAAACGTATGAGCTTAAAATTAATGAAACACGGCCTAATATCAATCACAAATGGACCAGGAGTGCGCATTAATAGCGATATTTTATAAAACCATTACGCGGTATTAGTGCCACGCACACAACACGTGATAACCACAAGCGTCACGTTGCGAAATGAATAGGCTTCGCGACGTTATTCATGCATGCCTCTGTATACGGCCTGTTCAAATTCGCAGCGCGAATTCCACTAGCGGTTGCATGAATAAAATGTATTAAAAGCTTGTAAACGTCACCGCTCACAATCAAATAACTATATAGTGCGCAAGCAACTATTTAGTAGGCGAGCAAATATCTCTTTAGCATCAGAGCTAGTGCAAAGCCGCTGTAACTTTGTATTCATGAATTTCAAAGCACTCGTGCCATTCATTCTACAATTTAATATATTTTCGAAGTGGTTATACATATATAGTGAAGTGCTTTTTCTGTCCATCTTAATGTTTTGTTTGTAGATACTAGTTAATTTAAGTTATTTCACATTCGTATACAAAGTGAGATCGTGTATACCTACAGATAGTACACCCTATTACCAATACGTGTTGATATATTGGTATATGATATACCCGTATGGTTGCATATGCGTACTTCACATATATTTTGCGCACGCATCCGTGGGTTTTGGGAGGTGTGTGCGTGTAGTCATTACCCGTCATAGTACGTATGTTAAACACGGAATATTGTATTGTAGAAATGAAATGAAAACGGGTAGAGTTTTCACTATGTCTTTATCCACAATCGTAATGAACATGCAAAATCACTGGCTATGGCTTTTATTGACGCTATCGCACCATTGGCTACACGAGGTCACATCTGTTGTAATTGCAAAATAACTTGAACTACTTTCAACGGATTTCAGCAAAGCGACGTCTGATCAAATTATTATGTTGTACCTTTTAAGTTAAAAGATTATTTTTTGGGGCGGGTCGCTGCGTCAAGAACGACCTGGTGGCGCGAAATGAACTATGTGACTATGGTGGCAGATCTATAAACGCTCGACCACCTGCAGGCCACCCCTCCAGCGTGAGCTTGTCACAGTAGCGTCGACCTCCGAAGAGGATGGCGCTTAGACCTGCTAGTAGGCGGACCACTGGCGGACTGTATAGAAACCATCATAAAGGTTGAGTGTTCATCAGCTCAGAGCAGAACGGAGGAAGATCTCGAGACCCGTAATCCTTACATGGTACTAGTAACGATGCAGCGTGGAACTAATTATCTTTAGCTGAGAGGAATTAATTTTGTAATTAGCTCTATTACATCTATAATATGTTGATTGGATTCCATATTAATTTCACCTCGTATTTTGTCATTGGCAAAAATGATAATAGGGTTTCAAAACCAATGAAATACCGCAGCTTTTTTCGGTGACTAATTAGTCCTTATTATAACGAAAGTATCCGATTATTGCGTTTTAGTGTCAATGATAAAATATAATTGTTGTAGTAATAAGATCGAGTTTAGATTGTGTTGTTGGATTTGAATGAAATGAAAAGACGTGCGGTTTCTCTAACGCTGTATTTGATACTAAACTAACGAAGCACACATAATACATAGATCTGTAGCTAACAGACCGTACAATAATTATCATTACAGTTTGGTTTTGGAATAAAGTTTACATTTCGATGTGTCTATAGGAATGTAGTAGGAACGCTGGTAAGCAGTATATTACCAAGGTACTCATCAGAGTTCATTTCACAATCCCTTAAGTGAAATACACATCAACACAGTGAAATCATTATTATTGTTCGTGAAATGTGATTGTGGATTTTCTATTACAGTGAGTTTCAAAGTAATATTTTCCAAAAAAAAAAACAGAGTAATATTTTATCCGAACCGACATGGAACCCAAAATCTCTTGCCCAGCAGTCGCGCTCACAGCCACTAAACCAACAAGCTATGTATATATTACATGTATTAATTTAACACAGGAACAAATTTACTTAGTTATTGGTAGGTTAGTACGAAATTCAGTAAGCTCAGTTGCAGTTGCCTCGATGGAATAAATTAAGTCTATTGTTCCTCGCTCCGATGTGCTCGTGTGTCTCCCAACTCAGTGCTCTACAGTTATATAAGACATCAACTTGAAGGAGTATGAAAGTATTTCTGGGTATACTAAAATAGCCTGTAACAATTACATAATTATGTATATACCCCGTTGGCCGTGTCGGTTCAAAACGCGACTGCAGATCGGTAGGTAATGGGTTCAAACCTCGTATCAGGCATTACTGGACTTTTCCACTTGAGACTTTCTAGTGGTAGTTCGGAATCTGGATTAGGCTCACCACCTATTCCATACTGGGACGTAAACGTAGCTTGGGTGGGTGACGTAGTTTACCATACTCTCCTGCCTACCTCTGAAGGGATTAATGGCGTAATGTAACGTCTTCATTAATAATATTATAATTGAAACTATTAATATTTTTTATTAAATTAACATAGATAAGGTACATACAAATGAGGCAAAGCAAAACTTCCGAAGGCTTGATTAAAAAAATATTTCATATATTGTATAAGCGATTGAAAATTGTACTCGTATGAGCACAAAACAGTTACGTGGCCGTAATCAAAGTTTTGTCCATGAAAAAAAAACATTATTCGATTACATTAGAAAAATATATATAGCCCTAAGCAGAATTAGAGCGGTCCGCGCCGAACGGCATTGTAATGTAACGAGGTCACATCGGTAACATTACAAATAGGACGCTCGTCTCGAATGACAGCAAGATGGATCTGTGTTAGTTGTTGGGTCACGTGCACAGCATCAAGCGTCTGAGCGTTCGTTGGGCTGTGACGCGACGCGTGTGAATACAAAACTGGGTCTACGCACAGAGCTACGCGTGTACGGTGTAGCGGTACGAACATTTTGTTTCGTACTTAATAACGATTGAAATGAAATGATATTTGTTTCGTTTGGTACCTGGATATTGTCCCACGGACGTGGAATTTATTTCAAACTGATAAATCGTATGTTTGACATACCTACACTTCATTTTAAATGTGGCCACATTCGTATATATTGCAAATATACATATGTCTAATGTGTTTTATTTTTTTTTTGTATCACACAGTATATTTAGTTGAAAAAAACGTTACTTCACGTCTGTAATTCCTGAACAGGTGAGCAAAGAAATGTAGTACACTCCCACGTTTCACCGGCGTAAGCGCAGGCGGTATTAGTAATCGTGTAATTAGTAATCTACGGTCCAAACGTCTGAAGGTCAGGCTTGCGTCTAGCATCGAACTTATAAAAATCAATAACGATAATTTAAACAAAAGTAAATTCGATCAAAAAATTCCAAAGCGTATTGTTGGTCTACGATTTGAACACGTACTCGTAGCATTATTCGTAGCCTAACCGTAGCTTGTAGCGTGAACGCAACCGCTCGTAGCACCAACGCAATCGTTCGTAGCTCTCCGGGATTACAGGCTGTAAGCGATGTGTTAATTAAAGCAACGCTAGCCTCGGTAACCAGTTGAACACAATGGCGACTAGTGGAAAAATTCACAAGATTATCGCGTCCTCGGAAAGCGCTTTAAGCGGTCTTTATCGGTTTTTATACGAAACCACAATCGTTTAACAACATCAGACGCTTAGGATTTGCTTTAGAAATTCGAATTTCCGAGGAGTAGGTACCCGCCCGCCTCGTACTTATCAGCAAACTTTTATTATATTATTACATTCCTATGATACAGAATTTTCACATAGTATACCCAAATTCTTGTAATATTTGCAGCTATTTTTGTCTAAGGAACTTATAATCTGTTATGCTACTTATTAATAGCGAAACTGTACGTTATAGTGACCCCAAGGTCTTACAAACCTTTTAAATGATACTTAAAATTACAAATTAAAATTACAAATGACTTCAAATTCAATGTGTTGTTTATAATTTCTTAAAAATAATTGACTGTCTTAATTGTGTTGGTTGTAAGTTCGACTGCCGATCAAGAAATCCCGGATTCGATTCGGATCGAATAATACTAAATTTTTTAATTTATATTTTCTAGTTTCTAGATATCCGCCCCATGCAAGATGTAGACGTAACTGTTGAAACGTGGCAGTGTTTTGCATTTCTGTGCCTACCTCGTCGGGGATCACTGGTATGAAGTTACATTTTTTACGTTAAATATCGTTATGGTAATACAAATATTCAACGATGTGAAATGGAGTATTAATTTACAACGACAAACAACCAGAATTCGGCCTCGTGGCATGTCGGTCGCGAGGCGTGTCATTGAGTCGCGCGCTAAAGGACACATTCCTTCGAAATATGAATCTGACAGCCAGTGACCCACTTCCGGTGCGCACCGTCGCTACATCCGCGAGGTGTTCGGGCCAAGTCCGCGAATGTCCATTAATCAGTGCTGCCAGACCTAAGCAAATACGTCAAACGCTTGACAAATTAAAAGCACGCAATACGGCCGAGATTGGCCCATGAATTGCTTTAATTCTTGCTTAAAATAATACAACAGAAATGTGTTGTTTTGACAACCAAATGACTTATTATAACAGTATTATTAAAACAAATTGAACTAAAAGTTCAGAGAAATCCAACAGTTTCTGGCCCGGGATTTGAATCCAGAACGCAAACGCGGCAATCTAAAAGTATGATTTGTTTATCTCGAGTAAGTTACTTGGTTTGTTTATTAAACAAATACTAAAATACAATCGTAA
The DNA here is from genome assembly GCA_018245875.1 of Mysoria ambigua. Classification (NCBI taxonomy): domain Eukaryota; kingdom Metazoa; phylum Arthropoda; class Insecta; order Lepidoptera; family Hesperiidae; genus Mysoria; species Mysoria ambigua. The sequence continues at coordinate 4,355 of DWEI01006397.1, read as the reverse complement.
CATATCGGTGACGTACAAAAAAAAAATTTTTCATTATTTTTACATATTTCAATTTATATAAGATGATACTGAACTAGTTACACGGTAGCCACATGAAAAGTATTTTAATATTTGAGCGACGACAAAACAGACGGAACGAAAAAGTGACATCTTTGAACTTCGGAATCATAACAATGATTTACGATCAATTACAAATCGCAATTAAAAACTTGGTCCCATCGCGAAATAAAAATTGATTGCATATACATTTATGACGACGTCTTATATCACGCGTTGGTCCTATTTCAAGCAGCACAATAAGCATATAACAAATGACATGGTTTATTAATGTACTACAGAAGATCCAAAATGAAACAGAACATTCAATAGAGTCTTTAATATTGATGCTTATGTCTTATATGTTTATATAATGTACAAAATGTACAAAATGTCTTATATGTATATCTAATCTTGCTTATGTCCTATATGTTTATATAATGTAATGTGTCAGATATCGGAACTGCTCTGTTTCATTTGGAAACAGATAGCCTTGTGCGTACAAGGCTATCTGCTATACTACGCTAAAATTACCATTATTGTTATAATATCGTTAGTGTTTCCTGGAACAGTAGTTGGTGGTCGTTTAACCGATACCGTCGACGATTGGCAATTAGCCTTTCACTTTTAAACTATTATTGTATGCAAATTTTAAACGCGTTTGATTTGAAATTAAACAATCTCCATAGAATTTATTTAGAGAAACAAATGAACATCACGGCAATAAATTAGGCTCGCAATTAGTTGATACAATAATTGCGTGCAAATTGAGATAAATATTGTAATTATATTAATTCAATTATACGAAGTTTTGAATTTGTATAATTAAATTGAATTATTCTATATTTGCGACAATATGGTAAACAAACACGCGATAAATGAAATGGAAATAGCTTCGGGCATGCTATGTGTTGTTGTCAGGATGTCGGGGTCACTAGAGGTCAGAGTCAGGGCTATGACCTATCGTATATTAATATTTTCTTTGTTCCAACCACGCGGTCATCTCAACTCGTGCCAGACAAAGGCTGTGGTGAATTGGCTATTGATAACCATATGTTCACAAACATATATAGACAAGCACACAAACATGGAACACATACCAGTGTTAATCACGCAAATTTTCGAATTGATCGAGAATCGAACCCTCAAACCCAGTTGACAAATCGGTCTAACGAAACACTTGAACAATAGGCCTAATAATAATAAGCATATGTGTTACTCTTGCTTCGTTACATTCTAATCACTTAAATTATCTTGTACGACTAATAACGTATAACCAACAATATAAAGTGGCTGAAAATTAATAACTCACCAGCAATTTAGTTTTGTTTCAATGAAATTAAAAGTCAAATTTTCGGGCGCGAACTAAATTGTCGTGATAATTACTTCAGTAAATGAAGAGAGAGACGTAAAATATACACCAGTAGCGAAAAGATGGTGATACAACGAGAGCAGTAATATATATTTAAATCTGAAAAAAAAATGTTATTCTTGCCAGGTAATGTCATTGGATTACAGTAGTGAATGTATTAAATCAATTACATACTATTAATGTATTAAAACAAGAATATTATTTAAGATTAATGATTACAACTCCCTACTACAACTGAAAGTTATAAAAAAATCACACTGTACATAGTTGACAATCCTATATTTAAAATTTAACACCACCAAATCACAACTAATGACTCTAAACATTGAATCAAGAGGCCAGTCAAGTCAATTTTCGCTTAACAAACACAAAAGAAAAAAACATATATTTTTCCTTCAACGTGATCGGTACCAACCCTTTCATATATCTATTGTTGGGCACATGTGTCCTGTCAGAAGGAAAAGCTTAAAGCTATTCCGCTATGCCGGGCAAGTGCCGTGGCAGATTTTTCCCGTTACTTTTTAAAAAACTTTATATTAATGTTACTCCTTCAAAACCATATTGTACTCGGTGTATGCCAAACCTAAACTATAAAACCGAAAGTGCTAAAATTCAGTGTTAAATAAATACTTTTACAAACCTAATTGTAGTGCTGGCAACATGTTACAAATCACCCCGATAATGCCTCGTTAATGTTGAAAATGTAGAAATCGTGTTACATCTAACAAATGTGTCAAAATAAATGTGTACACTTGAACAAATTATTGTTTCTTTTCACCTAACGTTCGAATAGAACGCGATAGTGCAGTTAAAAGGGCGAATGTTCCTCAAATACCGGTGTAAAATGTCAAATAAATAAGTTTTAAGGCGTCATAAAAGTTTTTTATTTGGCAGTTCGGTTAGGAAACGGCGAGCAACTATTGGGGCGGGTCGCACTGTTTTGAAAAAACTTTGTTGTTTCAGTGAATGTATACAAGGAGAAAATTTATTTATTTATAAGAATGCTGACAAAATAATCCAGTTCATAAATTACACCTATTTAAATGATATTATCTAAAATAAATTTTAGTCAAATATTATAATGGTGTGGTCCTTATTTGGCGATATTTTTGAATCTTCCTTTTTTAAACACGATTTTTTTTAACTACAACGAATATAAAGCAGTTTTGTTAATTAACATCTACATGTTTAAGTTTCTTTCAGCTTCTACGTGACTCTTAAGTTTGAATCGCTCGCCTGCCCGGTCGGCCTGTGGAATTGTTTACATTTTTAAAAATAAACTTGCTTTAATTATGAAGGAAGTTGTTATATTGTAACCTATCCAAAATCACTCCATATATTCTTCGAGACATGTGAGGTCTTCTTACTCATGCTTCACTATCTTACTGCTCTATTGGCATTTTCCTCTCCGTTCTGACACGACACGTGCAAGAATCTAATAGTTTAACAACAACGAACTCAACGAAAGAGATCACGACAACCTGTATAGGTACTCTTATCGAACAAAAAATCTATTTATTTCAGTTCGTTTCAAACGACAAGTACGAAATACATTACGCCCAAAGCGCATTTGTCACGGTGGAAAATTTACAGCATGTGAATTGGGTGCAAATTCAAAAAATGCGCGGCTAGATTTAGAGGGCTTTGTTTACGTCGCTCGACGCGGGGCCGGGCGCTCGTAAACTAGTCGAACAGATGTGCGTTGTGCCCTCGATAGTGGCCAGGTGATATACAGGCGAGTCAATATAGCAGTGAGACAGAACACAATGAGAATTACTTTTTATATAGAAATAGAATCGAGTTTGACCGCCATCTCATCAGATGGAAAGCGAGATACGGCCTAGCTTGTAGCACGTTTTAATTCAACTAACGAAGTATTGAAGGTTCAAATCCCAAATCGGGCACTACTGGATTATTCTAATGTAGATTTTTTATTTGTGGGTCGAAGTCTGGATATGTGACCGGTGTATGGCAACAGGCTCACCACCCATTCCATAGTGGGACATAAACGTATAGTTGGTGTAACGTAGGCTAATCTAACACTTTTCTGCCTACCGATTGGGGATTACGGGCGTTTTATTATTTTTATTATTTCTCATTACATTCACTTCTAAAAGAATTACACGAAAATGTGATTAATGTAGACTGATAGTTACGATATATATGATAATTTATCCTAAAGCGTAATTTCTAGTTCAGTAAATCAATCAAATAAATAATTTACTACCGATCCCTACCGGAATAGCTTTAACCCCGAAGGCGACACACCTCATGTTTATCTATAAAGCAATAGGTCCGGTATTGAAGGGTATATCTATTGATGCCAAGCCCAGCAGCCACCGTGGCATGGTACGCCGCGTGACGTCGTGGTGCGACCACGCGACGGTCTCACCAGCTCGCTCAGTGCTCATTGTTTACCCCATAGCTAAACCTCAAACCCACCCGCCTTAACCACATCACACAAAAGGGAACTATTTCAACACAACTCTCTGTGATAAGTCTTCGCTCCGTATCCAGTTAAGTATTTTCATAGAATAGTATTTTTATGTAGAAGAACTATTCTTCGGAATTCTACTTATTTTTATGTAGAAGAATTATTATATTATTAATAATGCTTTTAGCATTATGCTTAAGTTTATTAGGATGTGTTTATGAACTTTAAAGTATGCAAACATCCTCACAATTTTCTTGTACTGTTCTAGCAAGTGACATTCAATTTTTAAATGCATATTATGGAAAAAGATATGAATACGTATATGTTTGTATAATTTATATACTCAATTCTAATTTGGACTTCAACTCTACCAAATTGTTACATATAATGTAAGTATTTGATAGAGTTCAAGCTATTTTAAATAATAAACTTAACTTACGTAACTTCACGCCTGTAATCCCCGAAGGGGTAGGCAAAGGAATGCAGAACATTCCCACGATTCACCAGTTACGT
>DWEI01006396.1:0-10125 GCA_018245875.1 Mysoria ambigua | reverse complement strand
AAGCGCAGGTCCAAAGGCTGCAGGGCTTCCGTCACCACTATCGAGAACGAAATAGTCTTGTATAAAGACGACCATACACATTAAGGAGTTTGGAATGAGAAAGAAACGTTAGTAAAAATGGCAAGAGTAATGAATACATTGGAACAATTCCACATATTTTCCTCTGATTCTAAAGTAGGTAAAATCTCTGTTGTGGGGAATCAGACGGCTGATAAAGATAAAGATACTTTTGTATATCCAGAGACAAAGTTATTTAATGTGCTTATCAAATATTTGGTCTTGGGAGGGGAGCGAACTAACAACCTCCGGCTCGGTAGTAAAGTTGGCCCATTATACCAACAAATTTGAGTAAGCGCTGTACCTTCCACATTGGTGACTATCCTTGTACGTGATTTTCTTTTAAGTTGGCTGTTTTATATTGCAGTAGAGTTAATTTTGTAAAAAAAAATACTAAGTTTTGTAAACTCATAAACTTAGCAGCGACTGCATTAATGTGATAATTTATTTGACTAGGGTGTTGCATCTACAATCTGTGTATTTTTCATGGATTTACATCGATTGCGGACATCAATGCAATACTGATTGTGTCTGTGAAGTTATAAAATTAAATCTCTGTTAATAAGTGCTGTGATTATTTTTTGAAATTACTAGTAGTTATTTAATAATTTAGATATGTATATAAGAACAGAAGTTGGATAGGGTTTGTGCTTTATCTGATTTGCCTTTATAAGTATTCTACATAAAGTATGTCCGATCGCAGTCGTGACAAACGTAGCCGAGAAGAATGACGGCTTCGATGTTTTGCGCAACGCAATAAATCGCTTAGTGATGTAGTTAAGTATCAAGTTAAATTCACGTTAGAATGTATAGTAGCATAGAGGTATTAGTATACCGCCGGCGCTGCTGGAGGCTGTGATGCCGCAAGTGTTCAGGCTTTTACGTCTGGACATCTCAGCTATCCAAGTCGCGTCGTGGTCATGTGACTAAGGGTATGTTAAGTTAGCGCAAACGTTCTGAATCTCCTCCGAAGACTCAATCTGTAAGTTCTAATGCGGATAAGGAGACGTCTGCCACGGAACCAATTGCAAACGCTATTTGTTCCATCAATATTATTTCTGTATTTCTATCGACGAGAATAAAAGATTTGAGTCGCATATTCAGGGTTAGATCCGGCCGAATATTCAGAAAGTTCTATCACTTAATGTCGTCACAGTTAGGGGAAGGTCCAACTTGGGGAAAAGACAGAAACTCGGAAACTCGATCTCGGACTTTTTTCCGGGTTGAGTGTAATTGCTGCAGTATATGGCGATTGAGTTAGTAAAACTGCATAAATCGCATTTGAAGGGTACTATGTTTGTTTAAAAATTATTTATGGACTAGCCAACGCTCCAATGGTCTATCACAGGCTCCTAACCTAAACAAGTTACACTATGCAAGATTTTACAGGTTCTTATTATTGTTAATGGATACCACTGTGGGGTATTTTGGGCGAATGATTGCTTATAGTCAAATAAGGCATAGTTTTCAGGTTAAGGCTTAAATTATACTCATAACCTACATAAGTATCTAAGGTTCGCCTATTTTTAATGCTCTCTTGGTCTTTAAATTTTGGGCTATGCTACCAAAACTATTAGAGTAGCTAAATTACTGCGATGCGGAATCCTTTTTATGCAGTACCAAACAGGAAGCCGTGAGCAAACATCTTAATCACTGCTTGGTTATTGGTTCATTAAAAATATTTGATCTTAAGTTGTCATCATTAGTAAAGCAGTGATCGCATAATCACTGCTTAACTAATGGTGGCTTCAAAAAGTTGTCATTGTGGTTGTTCCAGTGGGTCATCCGAACACCCATAAATCTATTTATATGTTTACTCAGGTTACGCTACTACGCATGATTTTATTTTTTGGTTCATCTATGCTAGAGCATTCAAAGAATATTAATGAAACATAATCTCTGGGACTCATCGAATTATAATTTATTTTTATTTTCAATGAAACGTAATAATTGAATTATTTTTATTTATTATTTCAATAAAACTATTTGAACTATTTTTTTAAATATCACGTTTTATAACATTTGTTTTTCATAAAATTTCAAGGCATCATGTTCTTTTTACGGAATTTTATGACGTCATATTCTGTACACATATTTTGTAAACCAATGAGGTCTGACTTCACGACGTTCATTTTTGCGATGCTCTTTGCAGACCGTGCAATGTTCGTATTGTCTAAAAGTGGCAACCCGGCCATCGTGATGGGCGAGTACCGGTTCAATCGAAACTGCTACTGGAGCCAGAGCAAGGCGCAATGGACTTGCAACAAACGGCACTCCGCCGGCTGCCGCGCTTCCGTCATCACCGATAATAATATCATCATTAAGTTGTGCCATTTTCACAATCACTAATAAACAAAAAAAAATTATATTTATTTTTGAAAAAAATATAATTAATTAATAAATATATCACGAAATTATATTTATCAAAAAAATTAAAATTGAAATTATTCCTATATTTTGGTTTTATTAATAATAATGTAAGAAATGCTGATTATGATTCTAGTTCTTACATACATTGCAGTCATTTCTTCACGCGACTTACAGTAGAGCAACTGACAGAAAAATAGTCACGCAAGGAAAAAGCGTCACATTCCCTGGGCGGGGTACTGTTCGATTTTTGTAACATATATTTTGTAGTTGAAATGAGTATCACTTTCACAGGTTTGCTGAAGATATGTAATACGAAAAACAAACTGACCTAATTCCAAATCCAAAATAAAGGACTGCTCAAAATGACTGCTCAAAATTAGTTAGTTTTATGCACTTACGTGATGTTTTGGAAATTCAATTGATAAAATATTAAATACATTATACAAACTAGTGAAAGAAAGATAGGGAGTCAGAGGGAGAGAGATAAATAAAAGAGGGCTGCGCAATTTTAACTGACAAAAATACATGACATTTACTCATGACATTTAATCAAAGAAATGTACTAATTAAAACAGTTTTAGAAGTATAAAATGTAAGGAACTTCGTTCCTGGCAAGCGTCAACCTGATCTTTAGTGTTTTTCTTCAAAACGGTATTTAGTTTTTTTTTACGTTTTCATTACTTGAAATATGATCTCCATTCTAGTGATTAAAGTGATCCACACGTTTTGGTGATTTCAATAACGGTATATTTGTCCTTTCCATAAAAAAGTAATTTATCAAATTCTTAAAGTATGTACCCTGAAAAAATTTTATACTCGTGTTACTAATGTCGTAATTGCAACTGATCTATTATTTAATAACGTAAGTTTTATTAATATGTTAGATTATATGTATGTAATGGTGTGCCTATATCTACATATATAACTCTATTACAGTGGGAAGTGGTGTTGCGTTGCGTAGTCCGGCGTTCTACGCTATATCCAAGTTCGGGAAGCCCGTCATCCAGATCGGACGGTACCGCTTCAACCACCACACGAGGTCTCGGGGCTTCAGGTCGCACTGGCTCTGCAACAAGCGCAGGTCCAAAGGCTGCAGGGCTTCCGTCACCACTATCGAGAACGAAATAGTCTTGTATAAAGACGACCATACTCATTAAGTGGTTTTGACGTAACAACATCACGTTACATCGCATCTGTCATCCCCGAAGAGGTACGCAAAGGAGTGTGGTGGATACTCCCATGTCTCATCAGTTAAGCTTACACCACCCGGGTACGGTATCGGCGCCACTATTAGATATTCTAAGTTAGAAAAATCCAATAGTAAATGTTAACAGTAGTGATGGCTGATGTCCCTTTTCATGACCAGTTGCAATAATTATAATTCTGGTAGTGTGTGTGTTCAATATACATCACATTGCAATATTTTAACGTTGGATAGAATATGGCATATTGGTTGTGGTATAGCAATTTTTTTTTAATTTACGGGGGTAAAGGCACCGGTACCCTTGGAGAGATACCATATTATTGTGAATTAAAATATACGGATATTTCCATTATTTCTAACACTCTGTGGAGGGAGGTTGTGTGTTTAAAGTTTTAAATCACGCAATTCTGCGGGGTGAAGTGACTTTTCGCCGTTGCTACTTGTCTCTCTTATTCCGAATGTGCCAATAGCGAAACTGGGGAGGTTATTAAGGTTATTAAGAGTGTGAAAGGTGGGAAAGAGGGTGATGCTATTAAAATTATTTCTTGGTTATTTCGAAAATGGCTGCTTACTTGTTCTTGTTGATATTCCACAATCACACATCAGACATATTAATATTCAATTTATTTTAATTCAGATATGTTTGATACAAGATGTTTATGTGGTAGACAAGTTTAACTTTTATCATTAATTTTTTGTTATGTCCGAAAACCATATTTTCAATAGGTACAAAAACTATATACATATATGTATAACTAGGGCGTGTATAGAGTGAGGTAGGTAGAAGCGCGTCAGCTATTTCATTATAGGGATACGTGGCAATTGCACCATGTGAGAGACTTGGCGTGGTGGTATATTAATCGTTATAATAGTTATTTGGCAAAAGCTTCGATTGCTACGTCTATTTATGGTGCCGAGTAACGTTTTTAGTACTATCACATATCGGTATATGGAGGAAGAACTCTGACTTACGTAATGCAATATATCCGAGACTGATTTCAGCCGTTATTCCTATTAGAGATTTGTTGTAGGGTTACCGAGAATTGCTTGTTTTTATTATAAAATATATAATCTTCAATATAGTGTTTAATATTCATTTAGCTAATATGTTATTCGTCATATAACCAATTATATACACGTAGTTCTCTCAATACAGTAATCAATAGACATTAATGTTACATGCATAATTGATACTTTAAAATGTAAATAAAGTTTTATTTATAATATGCGATTATTATTTTTCTGTGTGCGATATGTACTAAGATGGTCTTTATGAGACTTGGTTATAGACTATGTTTGCGGTATTGATAGTGTTGCCGCTTCAATATCCGCCAAGAGCACTTTGTGCAAATTTATCTTTGTAGGACTTATTATCGTGCATGGAAGTTATATTCGCTTGCTTATATATTTATGTTTAGGGTGATTCCGATTGAGAAAAGCTCTTAATAAAAAGCTGCATTAGCTAAGAGTTTTCGCAAAGTTTATTTTACCGTTTATAAAATTTGGTCGATTTTTTTTCAGTAATATCCAACTTCCTTTTGCCATTTGGAACTGTGAATATGGACTCGAAACCGGTGTACAGTTTGTCGAAATTCGGGAAACCGATAATTCAGATCGGCGAGTACCGGTTCAGCAGGTCGGGCAGGCGCGCCGACAGCAACAGGGTCCGGTGGTTGTGCAACAAGCTGTCGTCGTGCGGCTGCAAGGCCTCCGTTGTGACCTTCAACAACAAAATAATTTCCTTGAACAACCAGCACCACCATTTTTAATTTTTCCCCTTGACATTGTGTAGGATCACTGTATATTATTCATTTGATATTTGTATTGTTGACAATGTATACTTTTAGCCATGAGATGTTATATTTTAAAATGTAACTTGGATAATATATTCTAAGGTAATGTAACTATAAAATATTTGATTTTATAATTATTGTTTAATTTAATTGAAAAGTCGTTATTTTAAAAGGGTAATGAAGAGAAAAAATATTTTATAATTTAAACATATTTAATTATAATAAAAAATTATTAAAATCGTTTACTCGTAATATAGTTTTACTAATATTAAATGTCGGTAACGCAATAATATTTGACTATAATTAAGTCATTGGAAAGTAAAAATATGATAATACCAATAATTTATCTAAAATAATCTTCTTACACTTAACTCCGATATCGTCTCCTGAATAAGTGTATAACTATTGATGCGACGTGGCAATAAAAAATATTTTCAATTTTCAGGTATAATATATCCGGCGATGGTTAAAATCGAGTACCAAGAGCCAAGGCCAATGTACACCGTGTCCAAGTTCGGCAAGCCGGTGATCCAGATCGGACACAACCGGTTCAGCAGGACCGGGTACCGGCGGTCGCCGAGGGTCCGCTGGCTCTGCATCAAGTTGACCAGCACCGGCTGCCGCGCCTTCGTCATCACGGAGAACGATGCGTTTGTTACCATACACAATGAACATAATCACTGAATTGTTTTTGCCGCGTATGTTTCATTTTCACGTCCGCCATTTTGTAACGCTAGTAGGAATTGAAAAGAAGAGAGATGCAAATACAAGGGCGCTGTTTAATTCACTGTCGCATAGAGTATCACGTGTTGCAGAAGATGTAGAACATTGTTATAAATGGGAGGCCCTACTGGGAAGTGTAAGCGCAATAAAATGTACTGCATTTAGAGTGAATAAGGATATTCAGAGTGATTATACTTTTTTTGTTGCGTTGTACGTACCTACGTACGCAACATCACCCGTGTAGTCACCGAAGAGGTGGGCAGACGGGTGCAGTACACTTCTTCGTTCATCCGTTTACCTCCCAATCTGGAACAGGTGGTGAGCCTATTGCCATACACCGGTCACCGGGTTCCGTCGTATGAAAAATTTTGTTGGAAGTTTTCCAGAATTGCGCATTAGATGCGATGCGATTAGAAGCACAAAGAAGAAAGATAGAAGAACATGAAGAAACAGAAGATGGAAAAGGATTCTTCAATGAATTCAATTAATTTTTTATTTAGTTTTGAATCACTGATGTGTTTCCGAGAAGTGTTTATCGGAGTTCATTGAAATTATGAGTAAACAATGCCTGAGTGGAGAACAAAGTTAGACATTTTTCAAAGAAATATCAATTGCTCATGTACATTTCGTATAAAAATTAATCTATTAAACAACCTTATTGTTGATAAAAACCTCACAAGATCGGAGCTTGGAGAAATTGAGATACCTTATTGCTTATTCTTTTGTAATATAAAGGGTGCCTGATCTGATGGTAGACTAAATATATGGTTAAAAAGAAGTCATGTTATAAAGTTACCGATTAATGATGATATTCCCATTTGTATATATGATGTTAATAATAGTTATCACATTGTTATTGAATAATTTTAATAAGATTTATTAAAATTATTTAATAAAATTTATTAAAATTATTTGAAGAGAATTTAATAAAATTATTTAAAGAGAATTTAAAATTAATGGATGAGCAAATTTGAATGGCCCGTTGGTGCAGCGGTTGGTGAACCTGACTGTTGCGCCGGGGGTCGTGGGTCACATTCCCACCCAGAATAAATATTTGTGTGATGACCACAAGTATTTGTTCTGTCTGGGGGTAAAAAAAAAATATTTAAGTACATATTCATATGTATATATGTAATTTATCAACCATCTGGTTACCATACCACAAGTTCTCTTGACGCTTAGTTTGGAATCAGATGGCCGTGTGTGGAGATTTCTTAAGATATTATTTATATGTTCCACTTAACAGTTATCGACTATGAGAAGCGTTAGAAGATTGCGAAATGCGTCGATGTAAGTTGCGAAAGGAAACATTTTATACAATAGTTGTTTTTTATAAATTGCCGCTTCTATTACATTAGAGTAATGACACATTACAATAATGAGAGATGTCTATGTGTTTTTACAACTTCATTATTTTAGAATTACTAATTTAGAATAACAAGTAATTTAATTTAATTTACAAAGTGATATATTATATATTGATATGTCGATGGTACTTACAGTTTCGAAGAAGCCTGCAACGTCGGAGAATCCAAAGGAATGAGCGAGCGCAGCGCCCTCTATGAGCACGGCGCGCGCCTCGGGTCGATTATTCTGGAGCAGATGGCAGCGCGCCAACAGGAACGTGGCGTTCAGCAACCAGGTGCGTTGGTCCGCCGAGCGCGCTTCTGTAATTCGATTTCAGTTCTAGCATCGGTTCTTCCTTGTCCGCTTGTGCAATGTTATCGTGTGTGGAAATCAAGACTGTCTTCAATTGTTCCGAATATATTTCCAAATAAGAAACCAATGCAATGCAAAGTTTCGATATAATTATGCACAAAGTTCATCTCTTTAAATTGGCTAAGTTCACCGGCGATGAATCTGCAAAGACTGGCACTTTGCCAGATGGAACGAGCCATCCAACAGCTTAATACGCTGATTTGAGAAGAGCGCCTTTATAATTTGATTTCAAAATCGATTTACGATGGATGCGAGGATATATCCAAAATTACAAACTTTTTCTTTTTACATGTTGCAAGGAAAGTTCTCTCGCTTTATAGCCTTAACTTTCATATGGTCAAACGGTTCGTCTGGCGTGATGCCAGAGGAATGAGACGTGAGAGAGTTAAATTTGCTGATCTGAGGAAGACAAGTTTGCAATTTATTTCGATTTACACTTGTAAGTTTCGTGAGTGAATTGTAAGTTTAGAGAGTTTAGATGCACTTTGCTTAATTTGTTATTTCATTTCTTTTAAATATAATTATTTAGTGTAAAAATGTAGTGGAACTGAATTCATAGTTCGTAATTGGCCTCGACGGTTGAATGGTCGCAAGCAGAACTGCTCAATCGGGTGACACTTTGGTCTCGCGATAGAGCGGTCTCGGGTTTGATTCCGGGGTTGAGGACTTCTCGATCACCCGACCAGGAACTGTCAAGTTGGTTTCTACTAACGAAAAATTTCTAGTAGTAACTTAAAGACTAAATTTTTGCCCACTGCATGGAAATAACTAAAGTTAGCATCAATTCAATGTAAGCGTAGCTGGTGAGTCATAGGAATGCACTACACTCCTCTAAATAACTTCTGTACTCTTCTTTCCTCATACGGGAAACATAAGCGTGATGTTACGCTAACTACTAAAAACTATAAGAATGTAACTTAGTATATTTTATTTGTCAAAAAAAAATATATTTACTCAGTTTGTCCATTTTCAATTAAGACATTTCATGAATTAGGGCTCAATGAATAATTTAATTGATTAATAAATATACGAAGTTCGAAGCGAGAGAGTGAAAGAATAAACGAATATTTTTATTCCACTGTTTAAACAATTTATTAACCTAGCAACACTCACGCTACGGCTTGCGTTAAACGAAACGAAATGCCGATATATCTGGATCGCACCAAATTTACTCGGGTCATGTGAAAATATATTTTATAAGTATTAAATCGTACCGGACCGGCATTTTGAAGCGTAAAATCGGGCTCTGTGGGCTTGTTTAGTTTCTGTGTGCAATCGGGCCAGTTCGTGCAGTACATAGCATCGTTCAGATGCGCGGCCGCTCAGCGACAGCGCACGCTCCAGCGTCCGAAGTCGCCGCCTGCGGGTCATGTTTTATTAATAGTATATACTCCTTTCGGAAACGTGGAGTTACCTTTATAAAATATAAAAATCAATTCGAATTTGATACGTTATGCCAATATTTTAGAGACCAACATGATTGAAATGAACCATACTTTTAATATTGACATTATTTTCGTTAACGTAAAACGTCTACAGGAGATTAATAAAAACGGTAATTTCTATGTGTTAATATTTTTGGCAAATTATAATAAAAGTTCAGCTTTACTTAACGTCGCGAGGAGGTGCAGGTGGCCTCACTCGTAGCACGGAATCGCGACTCGGTTCGCGAGATATTGTGATACCTAAGAGAATAAACGCTCGCTTCTCCATGTCGGCTTCGCTCATTTGGTTTCTTACTCGTTTCTGAAAGGCGTAAATATTAATTTTATTTTCTTTATACGGCTGTCATATTTAGTTAGTGAAAGATTTTCTCAAATTTCTTGAACGCGGAAAAAGACCCGTGTAATTAAATCAAATTATGTTAATAAATCGATTTAAGAAATTGCGTAAAGTACTCAATTATCTACTGAATTTTCTTTTTTAATTAATTTTAGTTATGTAGTAATTTATCGTACACTAAGTAGTTCGTCACTTAATAATAAACTACAAAATGACTTTAATACGAATTAGTTTTATACGACTCTGCACGAGCAGATGCGGTATTTTTGGTTTAAAGCTACACTTGTTGGTCGAATGTAGGCAAATGAATAATAAAGACGGTGTGCCAAAAAAATTGATTTAATTGAATTTAATTTAATTTAATCGAATTTAATTTAATTTAATTTATTTTTCATAATTTCTTACTAACATAGGCTAAGTTATACTAACACAAATATGAGATACTATTTCTTGAAATAAATAAATAAATAAAATAAA